>PVIH01005410.1:100844-111875 GCA_004025045.1 Sigmodon hispidus
AAAAAAATTCAGAGGGAAAGATGAACACAAAGAAAATATAGGTGTAGCAATCTTATTTGTATGTCTACCCTTGATAAGCCATGCTTATCATTCTTATCCTCTATATAGTTATTGTTAACTCTTCCACATTTTAAATTCTTTTTACTGTGTTTTTTTTTTAATAAATACAAAATAAAGGAAAAAAAAAAAAAAGAAATGTACAATCACTATTTTTGCATTTTCAGGTTTCTTTAATTTTATCAACCATTTAGAAAGCCCTCCTTCTGTGTTACCTTTCAGCTGAAATATTTTAAAATGGAAGTATAAAGTTGGGAGATATTTTCTTAAAATAGAATGTAGCTGCTTGGAATCAATTAGATTGAAGTTGGTAGACGGTTGTCTTTTAATATTGTCTCATTTACATCTTCTTTTTTGTAGCTCATACAACTCAGTTTACTCAACCAGGCTGGTATTACCTGAAGACAGTTGGGCATCTTGAAAAAGGAGGAAGCTATGTAGCTCTGACTGATGGCTTAGGGAACCTCACCATCATTGTTGAAACCATGGTAATACTCAACTAGTGGGCATCTCATATTTTATTAGAAACTTTGTCTTCAGAGTAAAGAAGGGCGTTCCGTTTTTCTGAGTGTAGGAAGGCTCTCCTTATGTGTCTTATGACTGAATCCCTGGGAGAAAGGGTCTGGTGGTTATCTTGTTCGTACTGAGGATATAGCCTTCTATATCCTCAGAGATATATTGGGATAGCTGGCTTTGATCCTCATCATGGCATTTTATGCACACTGGAATTAACACTCCTATGGAGGGTTTCCTGGGAACCTATGTGTCAGCTCCTTTGGGCGTATAGCCAGGAGTGGGGCTTCCAAGTTAAACTAACTTTAATGGGGTGAAAAGTTGCCAGTTCCCTGAAACACGTCCTTACTAAAGCAGTTCCTAAGGCTTCCAGTATCACTATGTCCTATCCAGAAATTATTGTCCATTCTTTGTGTATAGCCATTCTCAAGGGTATGAGGTAGAATCATTGAAGTCTGATTACCTTTTCCTGGTGACCCATGATGCTGGTCATATTTTCATATACTTTTTTGTGATATCCTCACTGGAGAAATGTCTATTTAAATCTACTTTGCCCATTTAAGTTAAGAATATTTTTATTTTTCTTCTTGCATTCTAAGAGTTTTTCATATAATCTATCTAAAACCCCTCAGACACATGTGGCTTTCATATATTTGCTCCTGTCCTTATATCATATGCAGGGTAGGCCAGGCTGATCTAATTTTGCTGTGTCAACATCTCAGATGCTGGAGTCGCTGTGCCCAACTTGTTTCTTTTTCTAATGGCATTCTTTGAAGTAAAAAAGTTATGAATTTGTATGAAGTTGAAATTTGTTTTTTTCCCCTTTTGCTTTGTATACATTTAGTATCATACATAAGAAACCATTGACTAATCCAAGCTCATGAGGATTTGAAGTTTACATGTATTTTTTGGTAAGATTACTATTGTTTTAAGTCTTACATTTAGGTTTCTGTCCTGTTATTTCTTGAGGTGCTTATCATTTGTTCAACTTCCTTGTGTGTGTATGTGTTTATCTGATCTTCCACCATGTCTTGAAAAGTCTATTTTTCTACTTGGATTATTTTTGCATACATGCTGTAAAGCAATCTGTAATAAATTTGAGAGTTTTGGTTTTTCTACACTTGTGCTATAGTAGTTACCATTACTGTCCTTTTGAGTAAGGGTTTGGTGGGAGAGTTTTCTAGCTTTATTTTCAAGATTGACTATTTGGGGTACTTTGGATTGCAATGTGAGTTTAGGACTAGCAAATTAATTATTGAAAGTATACATCCTTAGATTGATATTTTCCTTACTCTATATATGAATATGGGAAAGCATTGCCATTATACTCTGAGTCAACAAATGCGGGGTGTCTTTCTGTGTATTATATCTTACTTAGTTTTTCTATGGTACATTGTCTTTTTTGTTGTGTAAGTCATATTTCTTTTTTTTTAAAACTTTATTTATTTATTTATTTATTTATTTGCCTTGGTGTTTGCCTGGAACTGGAACTACAGACAGTTGTTAGCTGCCATGTGGGTGCTGGGAATCGAACCCGGGTCCTCTGGAAGAGCAGACAGTGCTCTTAACCCCTGAGCCATCTCTCCAGCCCCCGTCATATTTCTTTTTAGTGAATTTTATTTAATACACTTATTTACTTATTAAATTATTAACATTTATTTATCATTAATATTGCTGAGTATTTTATTCTTTTGGATCCCCCTATAAATGGATTGTCTCAGTTTTATTTTCAGCATTTTCATTTCTCATGAATATAAATGCAATTGATCTTTATGTATTGGTCTTGTTCTTACAACCATTTTCCCCTGTGGATTACTAGAGGATTTTGCTTACACGAGCACACCAAATAAGCAAGATCCTTTTTGTCCTCCCTGCAGACTCCCTTTATCAACCTAGAAACCTGCGTTTCCTTTTTTTGCCCAGTTGTCCTGCCCTGCTGCTGATCTAGACAAAACACTGGAGAGTGTACTGTTAGCTGATGGGACTTCGTCAGGGTGTAGAACTTCAGGTTGAAGAGCTTGCCTTTAGAGGATGTTGAATCCTTTTATCCAGAGTTCTGAGTTTCACGAAGTGCACATTCACATTCATGCTGCTTTTGCCCATTATTCACTCTAATAGTGTGCTCCATTATAAGGACTGTGGAACCATGCATGTATTCCTGAGATGAGTCATCCTTTGACATCATATGTTATCCTTTGTATCTGATGCTGTGTATTATATCTTAGATTCCTTAGATTACTTCCTAGATTCCTTAGAATTTCCTTTCCTCATAATATCCTGTTGGTTCTGGTAGTAGAGTAGTTACTAACCCCACAGAGTGATTTGGGAATGTTTCTGGAGAATTTCTGAAGGCCTGATGTTTTCAGATGTTTGGCAGAATTCATATAAAATGTCATCTGATCCCATTCATGATTCATGAGTGTTTTAGGTTAAGCATCTTTTAACTTCCTGTAGGTCTATTCACATGTTATAGTTTTTCTTTTCTCTGGAAGCTCTGGAATTTTCTGTTTTTCTGTCATTTTTGTCGTTCTTTTTGTGCTGTTGAGCACAGACTCCCTCGTTTAGTTCCTTTCTCAGCTGGCCGGAGTGTCCCTCTGATTCCCATTCTTCGTCACCTGAGTCATGGCTCCCCCCTGGTTCTTCTGAGGGTCTGCTCATCTTCCCAAGGGAATAATGTTGTTTTTCTTCACACCACTATTTACTGTCCATTTTTCGTCCTATGGATTTGGTTTGGTCTTCTGAAAACTGTTTATCTTCTTAAAGTAGGAGGTAAGGTTATTCCTTTGGAACATCTAAAAATTTATAAGTGTGAATAGCCTTCACTTCCTCTGTTTATGGTACTTTGGTGAAGTTTGTTTTATATTTTAACATTTTTTGATCCTAAAGTATATGTTTTTTTTAATTGTTCTTGTAACTTCTTCCTCAACTTAATTGCTCTGTACCAAGAAGATATTTTTATATTTGTGTTTCTTTGAATTTTGCAACTTTCATTGTTGATTCTTCATTTCATCCCATCCTGATTGGAGAGCATACTTCCTGGGGTCCCTCAAGAGGAACTGCAGCCATTGCCTCACATTGCCATGCTGAGAACTACATCTACATGGAGTAGAATAGGAACTTCGTTGCCCTGCAGTTCCACAGGGCACTTCTCAGATCTCTTTGGTTGTTTATGTTCATTTCTGTGTGGTTGATAGTGACAAGTAAAATCTCAACCACTGTAGAATTCTCTCTCTTCTCTCTTCTGTTAGTTTTTATATTATTTTGAGATTTCTTGTTTCTATTTATGATATCTTAATGTATTGACTTCTGGCATTAAACTTTCTGTTTATATTTTTCTTTCGTTTTAAAACTGATTTTCTCTGCTACTATTTGTCATTGCTACTTTTTGTGGCACCTGTTAGTGTATTTATTTCCCTCAATCTTTGTTTTGGCCATTTTCCTTGAATAGAAAGCACATCTCCTTTCAGTAGCTCATAGTTGGATCTTGCTTTGCTTGATCTTATTTGGCATTTTGGTTCAGTTGTTGTTATTCAACATAGCATTGGTGTTGCTATGGTTGGTTTATTTTTGCCTTGCAGTCTTTTTTTTTTTCTTCAATCCATCATTTTGTTTCTATTTTGTGTTCCTCTCCTGCCGCTGTCTTTCACACTGAGTGAATGTTTTCTGATGCTGCATTCTGTTCCTATAATGATCTTTCCACTATACTTTTGGGAGTTGTGTCTTAGCAGTGGTTTGAGAATTTACCATATATACTTACTGCTTCAGGACCACCACAGACCTCAGATTACTGGGTCCTGAGCAGATGCAGGGATGCTATTCTTCTGCCCTTCCATTCCTCTTAAACTTTCATATTTTTCCACTTTTATTGTACATATCACACCTCCAACAGGAAGATAAGAGGGTGCCTTGAAATTACTACTTTAGATACAACTTTTTTTTTTTTCAAGAGCTAAGAAAGGAAAAGATAATAGTATACAATTATGTCAATTTTATTTATGGTTCTGTTTTTAGATATTTTTCTATGTATTTAAGTTACCATTATGGTCATTTCATTATTTTAAGCTTTGGGCAGGCACATACAATACACACTCATTAAAGTTATATTAGCAATGTCTTTTTTTTAAATTTGAAATAAATTTATATTTTTACAAGTGTTTGCCTTTTTGCTACTGTTCAGGCTTTGATTATATAGTGTTTTCCTCACAAAATAGCATGTATGTTATTTGGATAATTTACATGAATTTCTTCCCTCAGAGTCACAAACATTCTATGTGTATACGACCATATCTACCATATTATAATGTTTCACATCAGTTGGCTACCTTCACTCTAAAGGGATCTTTGGTAAGTGCATATGTTTAACTTTTATTTTTATTTCAAATGTATGTTGGGGTTGGAGATATGGCTCAGTGGCTAAGAGTGCCCACTAGTTCCCTAACGACTGAAGCCGCTTTCCTGCACTGTTGTCAAGTAGCTCACAGCTACATATGACTCTAACTACAGAGGATCGGGTACCCTCTTCTGGCCTCCAGAGGTCACACATGTGGGCATACAGAAACAAAATAAATAATCTCTCAAGATTTATGAAACTGTTGTGTTCTATTACAGGTCATCGATTCTTAAGTGAAGCTGTATATTATAGAATTACTAAGAATTTATGTATAAATGAAACCTGTTCCGGTGCCTTGTATCTACTTCATTTTTAAAAAACACATGTTTTTATGTAATACATGGTCTAAGCTGGCTTCACAAACAGTGAAGGATGACCATGAACTCCTGACCATCCCATCTTTACCTTCTGAGTGCTGTGATCACATGCATGTGCCAGCACACTTGCTTCAGGTGGTGCTGGGTAAGGAATGCTAGGCAAGCCCACCACCAACTGAGCTAATGTTTAGCCTCTTCTGACCTTCTGACCCCCATGAACTAAATGGAAGCCAATACCCGATAAAGCTGCCTGTGGCTTTGGGAATTTAAAAAGTCATTTGCAGGGAGATTATCATTTGGTGGTCTAAGATCAGTTGTGTAATCTAGGCAAATTTCTTTTTCTTTTTTGTTTGTTTCAAGACAGGGTTTCTTTGTATAGTCCTGGCTGTTCTGGAACTAGCTTTGTATACCAGATTGGCCTAGAACTCAGAGATCCACCTGTCTCTGCCCATGAGTGCTGGGATTAAAGCCATGCACCACCACTGCCTAGCGAGGAACAAACAGACAAAACAAAACAAAAAAGCCCAATTTATTGTGACTTTGTAAAGTCACTAACTTTTGACTAACATGGAAGAAGCCAGTGTGCTTTCTTACTAATGATGTCATAGAATTAGTTTTTATGACACAGAATTATTAGATGGCCAGTGGGGCTGTGTGAGAGGGAGGATAAGGGAGGAGAAGGGGGGAGATGTGCTTAAAATTAGGAGATCAAAATGTATTAATAAAAAAGGAAGAGTCCAAAGCATCTAATGATAGTAATCAGGAAACAGAACATGTAGCAAAGGGAGCTTGCTCCCGAAGAACAGGGTGTGGAATGTGTGTGTTCTGTATTTGATTAAACGTCAGGCTCCTGTAAGCAGAAGTGTAAGCAGAAGGCTTCAGAAAGAGGTGCTGAATCCGGCTTTTTGCTATTGAACAGTTGTCTCCAAAATTAAGCCCCAAACTATCTTCTTTTTATATTACAAGCTCATGTTATTCACTTATTTATCTAAAGCATATGACAAAGACCTTTAGAGATACTTCAGATGTTAAAACCACCCTGAGATACCACTTGAAGTCCTTTTTTTTTTTAACAAGTTGTTAAAAATCATGTGGATCTGTTGCTTTTTCATGTAATTCAGCTGTAAACATGGGGATGCATCTCTTTTCATAGTCTTTTGAAAGATGAGTTATCATTGTTAATGTGGTACTCATGTATTTACTAACTTAATTAAAATTATTATAATATAATGATTAATATTGATAAAAATAATGATAATTATTAAAATATGAAAATGAAATTATTAAGATGCTTTGAGGACATTAATTATTCATACTGAATCTTCAGTTTTTGGTTATTATCTATCAACATATCAAATTAATATTCACTTAGCATTTTTGTACTTATTTGAAGAAAAAGTTTAGAATATAATGATTACCTATAAATAAGTTCAATTTTATATAGATGGCAATAACATACAAGAAGGCAGAAGAATAAAGATAAGATTCTGTAATAGTAAATAAAGACACTTTAATTAAATGTTTAACATTATTCTTACAAAGGTAGGCCAAGGCATTACGATTTGTGGTTGACGGCTGCCAGTGTTCTCAGGTGTGATTTATTGTCTACAGTACTTTACCCTGTAAAAGGAAGCTTGGCAGTTTTCTTCTGGGACCCTGGACATAGTCGCGGGGGAAGCACATTTGAAACAGGCACATTTCCACAAATACTCAGTTTAACATGGTAGCTTAATAAGAAAAAGTAGTAGTCAGATTCTGAGCCTATCTAGAGGAAGGTCATAGGACACATATTCAAAAGAGATGCCAGGAGCATTTCTGAGCATGCCCATTTCAGTGTTACAAGGATCTGGGCTGATTTGGTTCCCTAACAATGCAAACCATTGTCTCTAGGGCTATGCTGATTTTTCTCTGCACTTGTCTTCACTGAAACAAAAACAGCAAAGGACAGCCCTGGAGATTCTTCAATGCAGGCATTTTTTGCTGAGGGTGTCTGCTTTGCTTAGGAACAAAAGACTTGCTTAAACACTTCCTGTTTTCAAAAGTGTTACTGTTTCAGTCTTGACATGGTTCTTTCAGCAACTTGAAACAGTGGACATATTTGTCTTTTTGAGGTATTAATTTTAGGATATGATGAATCTGAAGTATGCTTTCATGTGTTTTCTTCCCAGAGAGAAATACAAGAGCTCCAGGTGTGGTATACCAAGCTCAGAGAACCATCGGAGAGACTTCATTTTAAACAGCTGGAATCTCTATGGGTAGTCTTAAAATTGATCCCTATGTGTGGGCCTTACAGCAGTAAAAAGCAACAAATTGGATTAATGAATTAAAATGGAGTTGATTTTATAGCTACAGGACAGTAGAGATAAATATTTCCCCATATTTTTCTTAAATAGAAGCCTTGATTAAGGAATGATGAGCTGTGTCCCTGGGCAGTAACTGTAGGCAGTTCCGCCCTCTGTGTTTCCCTTGTTCACTATTGTTCCTTGTTCTTGCTGCTGCCTGTTTGCCTTCTTCAAGATGCCTCATTGTTCAGAAACTGCCTATGGTTTCAACAGACTGGGCTGAGTCCCAGGGCCAGCCATCATACTGCTGCCAGAGTGCTGTGCCTAAAGTTCTTTGTAGCATCAGTTTTCCCCATCAGTTCACATTCCCCACATGACACCACTGTCCTATCACATGACTCCCGCTGTCCTCCTGCAGTAAGTCAGCTTTCCTTTTCAGAAGTAGATCTAAGGAGCTGGCCTCTCCTCCTAGAGGAGATTTCTGAGACAGCTTCCTTCCTACCTGTGAAGATAGGTCAGCTAACGTGTCAGCTTCACTGAAGCCTTGCTCTTCCAACCCAGTGCAGGACTATGTGTGGGTCTTGATAATGCTCCCCCAGCACTTTGGCTACCTGGAGACTGGGGCTCTGCCTTATTTTGATTTTAGTTCAGAGGCATTTGGTACTTGGTACTTGGTGATTCTTCAGGGAAGGTTTCCAAGAATAAACGGGTCCAAGCAAACATATATCATCTAATTCACTTAATTTGCTGCGTTTTAAAATAATAACGTTCTGACAATTAGTTCGTCAGTATCAATGATTAAATACCCATTAGAATACTCTCTACTTGTATAATAATTCAGTAGAAATAGCATAATGAAATTGATTTACCTCATAGGAATATTATCTGGAGTTAATCCTGAGCCAGAATGTGGCATTGGATATTCATAGTCCTGTATCTCTTTATCGTTAAAGCCAAGATATAATACTAACCCCTTTAGTTCAGTGTGATAAAAACTTATTAAACTTTCAAAGACTGGTACAAGCTCAGAGCCACACTATTTATGCAGGAATTCTAATGTCTCCAGAGGGCTGTGCTTATCACAGGAACTATTCTTTGGAGAGTGTTTCCCCTGCCACACACTGAGGTTTACTAAGCAAGCCCTGTATAAGCATCTGGTTTAATTCTCACCACAGCCCTCTGAGATTTATATTTATAGCCTTGAGGATGAGATGAAAAACTTAGAAGACTGAGTTGCTAGAATCATAAATGTGACATGAACCTAACCTACTAATTGAGCATATACTATATATAAATTGCATATAATGAACAGATTTTAATTCTTATTTCTTGATTGTGAAAGGTTTCTTGTGGTTAATGGTTGAGTTGTCTGTGAGGTTTTGTGCATTCCTTTCTATTAGGAAAGCTCTGGAAGACACAGCAGGCCTCTGGGTTGTATTAACTGAGTGAACACAAGCTTTAAGGAGCGTGTAGAGCAATGGAAGAGGAGACTGACTGTCAATTGTCTTGGCCTGTCCCCTACTTTGGTGGAATTCTTTCCATAAAATATCACTATACACCCTTGAAAAACACCCTTAAAAGCTGTCAAAGGCCTTAGTGTTGCTGTGTCTTCCTCAACAGCTCTAACAGAGTGACTGTCTAAGCTTAGGTCTTCTCCGCTGTCCCCTCCTGTGAGGTGAACCCTGGCCTTGAACATGGGGCTGTCTGTCTTCTCTTTCAGCTCCTTGACAGTGGCAGTTTTGCCATGGAACTGCAGGAGGATGAGATAGTCACAATCACCACTCTCACCACAGGTCGGAAAGGCAGCTACCCTCCTCCGCCCAAGTCACAGCCCTTCCCCAGAAGCTATAAGGATGACTTCAACGTTGGTAAGTGGTTTCTAACCAGGCGTCAGTCACATGCCATCCATCCTTTGCAGAAGGAGAGCTCTGTCTTCTGGTCAGACTGCATGAATGAGCATGATGTCAAAAGGACCCTTTAGAGTTTCATTTTGTTAAAATATGGGTGATGTTTCCAGTTCTTTGAGGTGAATTTGTATTTTTCAGTTGCAGAAAAAAATGTAGAAGTCATTGTAAGAATGAAAGTTGTAATTCTAAGTTGTGTTGAGTGAGACTTAAGCTAGGTATCATTTCCTTGGCCGTCATGAGTACTTTCCTTTCATGTGCAGGCTAAAGTACATTATGTTTCTGTCTTGGTGCTGGGTGTAAGGGCATTCATGTTCTAGTTAGGGACTTCTCTCATTTTTTGCTGGAGGTTGGCCCTGGGGTCTTCAGGAGCTCCTGCCTGCCCTAATGTGTAGAGAAGACCTGGAGGATGGGCAGTTGGGGAAACCTTCTGTTAACAGAAGCATGTGCATTTGCTTAGTAAGCAGTAGTGTTTGGTAGGACCGAAGGTTTCAAAGCTGAGTCAAGTGGCTCTAGAATCTGCCTCCAAAACTGACTCCTGGAGAAAAGACTAACATTGCCAGAGTGATGTACTCACATCCTCCTGCAGGGGGCAGCATTGCTTGTCCCACTCAATCCGGAGACTCCACTTCTTCCACTCATTGCTAGGTCTCACATTCCCATGGCAGGATGTGAACTTTCAGCTTCTTAACATGGAAAGGCCTTGGGGCTCTGGTACTGGCATCTGATTAAGTATTTGGATATACGTATCCAAATATCACACACACACACACACACACACACACACACACACATGAGTCTTTTGATCTAAACTTTGATTGGTTATAAGTATTATTTATATTTTAAAAATTATTCAGAAGTGTTTTACAATGGACCATGGGTGTTAGAAAGGAGAGAACTGGGAAGGGGCTGACACTTGGCCTATGAGATACTAAGCAGAGAATTTGTTGTGTTCTCGACAGATTACCCATTTTTTAGTGAAGCTCCAAATTTTGCTGATCAGACTGGCGTATTTGAGTACTACACAAATAATGAAGACCCCGGAGAGCATCGCTTCACACTGCGCCAGGTTCTCAACCAACGGCCTATTACCTGGGCTGCCGATGCTTCCAGCACAATCAGCATTATAGGCGATTACCACTGGTGTGTGAGAGAGATGCCCTCAGTGTCTAGCCTTGTGAACTGTGTACATTCTGAGTGACTAGCTTTTGTGTCTAGAACCTAATAGGCAAGTCATAATTGTGAACTCAAACAAGCAAATTAGTTATTACCATGCTCTTCTCTCAGATTCATCCAGTTTGATAATAACTTTAGTGAGATAAATTTAATGTTAACAAAAGAATTGAGAATACTTGGACCAACTGTGTAATATAACATTATTTTATAGTTTTCTATTTTTTTGCAGACCTTATGATTTGAACGCTTTGTTTTACCAGGCTTGATTTGTTGAGCTGGCGTTGCCACCTGCTGGACCAACAGTAGAATTACACCTTAGCGAAAGCAAACCAGCTTTAATTTTTAAGACCAAGCAATTTAACCCTTTCTTTAAATATATTAGTAAACATGCA
>PVIH01005410.1:111975-124787 GCA_004025045.1 Sigmodon hispidus
TCTCTCTCTCTCTCTCTCTCTCTCTCTCTCTCTCTCTCTCTCTCTCTCTCTCTCTCTCTCTCTCTCCCTCCCTCCCTCCCTCCCTCCCTCTCCCTCCCCTCATGTCCTCCTTTCCTCCTCTCCCCTATATGTGGTAAAGTTCAGCTGTGCACAATTCACTTAAGAAGAAACTTGGAGAAATGTGAAGGATACATAATTCTAGATCCAATATCCCTCTTTCTCTTTTCAAAATCAGATGTCCTGTTATCCTTGTATCCTCAGTCTTACCTTAGATAAATTGCATGACTTATTACTGGGAAATATGCACATTTTTCTTCCTATTTGCTATTAGGTGTTGAGTATGAAGCAGGTTGTTTTTAGGAATGTTGTATTAGAGTAGTAGTATTATCTCAGAGGGAAAGCCTTGTACCTGGTGACATGTTCAAAGGAAGCCAACCCAGAGGAGAGCTTATTGAAAAAGCTCTGATATCTCCTGCTTGGCAGAATTTTTCACTGCCCTTGATACACTCTCATGGACCAGTGAGCCTATTATAACCAGTGCCTCACTGTGTCCCTATAGGTGTCAAGCAGACATACAATGTAGGGTGAAATGCTTCTCAAAGTGATATTTGTGGACCAGCATCATC
The DNA here is from genome assembly GCA_004025045.1 of Sigmodon hispidus. Taxonomy (NCBI): domain Eukaryota; kingdom Metazoa; phylum Chordata; class Mammalia; order Rodentia; family Cricetidae; genus Sigmodon; species Sigmodon hispidus. The sequence goes on from PVIH01005410.1 coordinate 112,602, forward strand.
ACATTACCTGGGAAGTTAAGACATTCAAGGGCCCATCTCATCTCAGACTTAGTGAATTAGGCACTGTGGAGATGGTGCCATTGTGCTGACTTAGCAAGTTTTTTTTCAGGTCCTACTGCAGAATCAACATAAAATACTAGCTTCAAGTTTTGAGATTTATTTTTATGTATATGGGTGTTTTGCCTGCATGTATGTCTGTGTGCCTTATGTGTGCTTTGCTGGCAAAGTCCAGAAGAAGGCATCGACTCTCTTGAAACTGGAGGTGCAGACACTTGTGAGCTGTGATGTGAGTGCTGGGAATTGAACCAGGGTCATTTGGAAAAGCAGTCCATGCTCTTAGCTACTGAGGACTCCAGCCCTCAAATTGTCTATCATTTTAGAGACAGAATTTAGTTAGATCTTTACTTTGTTTTTTAATCTTGATAGACATGAATGTACATACTGGCCTCAAAGTGGCTTAATTTAAGACATTGCTGACATGGGCTGCATGCTTCATTGGGTGACGGAAATGTAAGTAAACCTTTCTATTGGGTGTCACCAGAAACTTTGCCTTTATGCACCACAGAGGTATCTCATTCAGTATCACATTAGTATGATGACATATTGTTTTAGATTAGAGAGACAAGAAGCATACTGTTATGGTGCTTAAAACTAGTAAATTCTGTCTATTAATGTGCTGAATAGTCCACAGAGTAGATTAACTTAATCACATAAAACTTGACACAGCCTTCAGTGAAGATTCTTGAAGACCATCCTCGGTACAAGTGCAGACATAACCAGTCACTCTGTCAACTGAAGACAGGAGGCATTTGCTATGAGATGGCATGTTAGTTCTAGGGTGGTACCATAACTGAAGAGTGTAATGGACTCTTTCATCCTGCAGGACCAACATGACTGTGCAGTGTGATGTGTACATAGAGACTCCTCAGAGAGGCGGCGTGTTCATTGCTGCAAGAGTGAATAAAGGCGGCATCTTGGTTAGAACGGCCACAGGCGTTTTCTTCTGGGTTTTTGCAAATGGATCTTACAGAGTCACAGCCGACTTGGGTAAATGGCATGTTTTAATGGGTCACAACTTACTTTGAGCCTCTGTGTCTAGTGACTTCTCACTGTATGTTGGCAAGTACCAAGCAATTCAGAATCATGGCTTTTCAATTTACACAGAGGACAGCTCAGTAAGGAGAAAAGAGCAGTAGAAAGGCTTGTAGGGAATTCAGGCATGCAGTGCTGTGAGGGTAACTTTGTGCAGACCCAGGTAAAGCAGTGATGGAGGACATAACACAGTGAGGAGACACCCAAAAGACTAAACTTATTGGTGCTTATGGAAATGAAGGATCAGGATGAGCCTGTTAAAATGGAGACTCCTATTCCCTAGTATAGGGAGTTCTTGGAAGGGGTCTGCCTTTTCTCACTGACATCTGTCTCAGTGGGGCTGGCCTGTGCAGAAAGCTCCTAATGAAGGATGGGGGCCAGATGCATGTTGACATTGAATTGCACTTAGCCCACCCTGCTGCCATGACTTGTGGCCTGTGGTGGTGACTTCTTAATTCTCCATCCCACGTTAGTGACTTGTCACAATAGTGACAGTTTTTTCTTTTACTTTGTAGTTTTCTGCTCTTTGTCCCAGCCCTGGAAATAAAATAATAGAGAAGTAACGGGTGGTAAGGATATTGTTATAGTGAAGCCCATTTAGGAGGGCCTCCATGATGTTTTCATCCAAAGCAGAGCCAGAGACATGGATTGCTTTTCCCCAAACTAAGAATTTCAATCTGCATCTTTGTTCTGCACTGTTGTGGTTTGAAGTCACCTGCTTGATGTCTAATCCTAGGTTTCTTCTAGACATTCAAATGCTATAAGTGCAAAGCTAACTTATTCCAATCTCTGCCTATTGTAAATGATGCTGTTTTCATGTAAGCAGATCTATTAGTTGAGAGTCTTTTGTAGTTTCGGATTGCTCCGACCAGACAAGTGTGTCCATGAGTTTACGTGCTAATACATTAGACATGGTTAGTTTTTAAGTTTATCTCAGTTCATTCTGCTGTGAGTGCACTTCCATTCTATGGAATCTCATATATGGCCCAGTGAGGGATTTTCCTTTGAAATCAACCATAGATCCAGAAATAAAGGGGCAAAGCTTCCTTAGGTAGACTTGCTGCATACACGTGCCATTTATGGGCCTTCCTGAGTTGTATGATCCTGGCATTTAGGTTTTAAAAGTAGAACATGAGAGATTCTTTTTGTGTTACAGGTGGATGGATCACATATACTTCAGGACATGCTGACATTACAGCAAAAAGATGGTATACACTCACCTTAAGCATTAAGGTGAGTATTGACGCCATCTGTGGTAGGAAGTTTTCCCGGGCCCGTTTAGGCCAGAGGTTTGTACCTGGTCCGCGGCGGCTTTTGTCCCCCAAAGAAATGAATCAGACTCATATTAACTTCATACTGTTTGGCCCATGTCTCAAGCACATTACTAGCTAGCTCTTTCATCTTAAATCAACCCATTTCTTGTAATCTACTTGCCACATGGCCCGGTCTGTGGCTCACCTGGATTCCTTACATGATTCTTCTTCGGGGTCAGATGGAGACTGACTAACTCCACCCTCCTTCTACCTGTTTGTCCTCTGAATCTCCACCCACTTCTACAGTGCTGTTCATAGGCCAAATCAGTTACTTAATTTACATCATACAGAGAACATTTCCACCACAAAAAGAGGTAGTCTGTTACAGAATCATTAAAACGTCCATCCATGGGATGAAGTCATATGTCAGAGTTACTCTCATGAGAGCCAGTAGCTAACTTTTCAGACCACTGGTTTTTTTTGTTTGGTTTAGTATTTTGTAAACTTTATTTTTGTGTTTTAATTTGAGGAGTCACTGGTTAAGTGAACAGCTGAACTGTTCTCAGTGTTCTTGAACCAAGAGTGCAAATAGAACGAACAGGTATATGCAGAGTCATAGAAGCTCATTTCTTATAGTTTATAGAGATGATCCTAGAATAATCATAGGATAAAGGAAATCTAAAAATCATCATCAGCATCCTTGATGGATCACAGGGTACTGACTTACAGTGCTCCCAAAGGACACTGTGTAGAGAAAGTGTCTTGTAATGTGTGACTCTTCCAAGTAGTCTGTTCATACTTTTGTTTAGGTTGTAAATATAAATTGAAATTGAGATTAACAAACTTAATTTTTTTGGTATCCATTCAGCCACTAAAAGTGAGAATTCTGATTTTTAAGCTGTTTATTAATAGAGTTGAGGATCTAGTTGGAATGTGGTATAGTTTATTTGATCATACAATTTTTAAGGGGCATAATTTGTTCTAATGAATGATCCCAAACATAGTTCCTGAATAAGTGATATGTTTGGTAAAAACAGGTATTTAGAAGAAGAATTGCATTTTAAATTTCTTTTAAATTGCATTTAATTCCTTTCAATTATATCTTGAGAATTTTATGTGATGTATTTTGATATACTCACTCCTCATATCCTACCAGACTTACCCTCTTTCTTACCCACATAACTTTGTGTCAAATCCAGTTAATATGCCCATATCCTCTTGGGTATGTGACTGTCCATTAGCGCACATTCTATCTTCCAAGGACCACATGGTTTATGAAATCTTAACTTTCTTCTCATTGTAGCCAGGGGAAATTCAGGTCCTCCCCTTCTCTCCACGTTGGGATTTTGTCTGGCTTCAGTTTGTACAGGTCTCATCATGCTTTCACAATCGCTGTGAGTTCACGACACAGCTTTTTTTTTTTTTTTAAAAAAAAGTTTCTTATAGTTACCCATTGTCTCTGGCTCTTATAATCCCCCTGCCTCCTTTCCCTCCATGATCCTTGAGCCTTGGGAGGGTGGGATGTGATATAGGTATCCTATTTAGGGTGGAACATTTAGAAGTCTCTCATTCTCTGCCCCTCAATCAGTTGTGAGTCTATGTGTGAATCACCATCTATTGCAAAAATAAGCTTCTCTGATGAGAGTTGAAAGATGCATTAATCTGTGGATCTAGGATAAAGTCATTAAGAGTTTGCTTAACATTATGTTTGTTAAGTGGAGTAATAGCAATGGTAGAATCTGTCTTGGATCTTGTGATTTGTCTAGCCAAAATTTCCTCATCCTGATAATGGTGCCAAGTAGGTAAGAGAGAAAAACTAAAGGTCTATTTCTAGGTCCAATTCTGCCATCAATGGGTTTTTGAGACTTTGGGCAAATCGGTTAACTTCTGCCACTCTCTGATTTAGAAATCAGGTACCTTCTAAATTTGCCATGCTAGATAAGGGAATTCCTATTTAGGGCTGGGCAAACATTTTACTTGAAGAGCCAGACAGGAGATAGTTGGATTTTGTGGTCCCTGTGCTCTGCACCTACACAACTCTGTTGTTGTCATGAGAAAGCCATGGCAGATAAGGTAAATAATTAGTGTGCCGGCTTTCCAGAGGGGTTCATTGTGAACCCTGGCCTTGGGCCATGCTTTGCTGAGCTTGTCTAAGTCAGTAAGCTGGAAATGAGCACATGCAAAATTATAAAGGGATTTGGGTAATGTGATAAAAATAACCCTCTTGCTCTGGCTTCCTAACCATGGAAGTTAGAGAAGACTGTGCCAAGATGGTGATGCTTGAGTTTGGTAGTAAATGGGGCAGAGAATAAGCTGAGTAGTCCTCATAGCTGGTGCAAAAGGTGGCTGGTCTGGCCTTGTATAGGGAACATCTGGGAAGCGAGGATGACTGGAGCCTGGGGAATGGGGTCAGGAGGCACTGTGGCCCCATGGGACAGGCTGTGCATTTAATATCATTTGTGATGTGTGTCCCTTGGGCCAGTGCTAGTGGTTACTGCTCTAGAAGTGGCAGGGGATGTCAGGAAGTGCTTTTGAGTAGTCAGCAGAGGTATGTGGCACCACATTGGGCATTAGTGACTTGAATACATTTCCTGGCTCCTCAGGAAAATCTTCAACATAGAATTTTAGTCAGCCCAAGTCTAAGTGTCTCCATCTATAAAATTAAAGAGCACTGTAATATAATTTTGAGACAGAGAGATTTGTGTGGGGCTTGGGCCTAGTGGTTCTGTCTCCACTCTTCATATTTTGAAAGTAGGTTGTTTTACATGGCTATCTGTATACTTTGGCTTTTGAGTGTGTGTTCATTAATGTACAGTAGTGGTAATAAAAGTTGAAATTTATAGTTTACTGTGTACCGGACAGTAAGGGGAATGTAACAACCACTTTCTGAGAAAGACACATTTGATTTCTTTCCATCATTGCTAGTAAATGACACCTGTGTCCACGTTCCTTCTTACCACTTCCTACCTTCCTGCCCCATGGTTCTGTTTAAGGCATGAGAGTAGGCAATCCTATGGCTTTGTGGTGATGCACCATAAAATGAAGGCTGACTCCTCTGGCTGAGTGCACAGTCCTTAATTGAGACCTTAAGTACACAGCATTTGCAGCAGGCATCCGGGCTCCAGCAAAGTATGGCTATAAACATAATGCTTAATTTGTTGGTTTTGATTTTGGGTGAAACATCAGGAAATATCGACATTCAATGTATATTGGGAACTGTTTAAACACATACTTATTATTTAAAAATTTTTTTAATGTATTTCAGACTTCTATTCAAACACAAGGAATTGTATTTTACAGTTCTAGGCGAGAGAGATGTTTGTTTCACTTAGTAACTGAGCTATATCCTTAAACAGACTTCAGAGAATCATTTCCACATTTTCAAGGGTCACATTTCTCTCTCCTGCAGGGTTATTTCGCCTCTGGAATGTTGAACGGCAAGGTCCTGTGGGAGAATGTCCCTGTGAAATACCCAGGGAATGGCTGGGCAGCGATTGGAACGCACACCTTCGAGTTTGCGCAGTTTGACAACTTTCATGTGGAAGCGGCTCGCTAGTCCTCACAGGGCATCAAGACTCTATTTAGATTTTCTATTTTTGATTTTGATTTTCATTCAGGGCCAGTTTTGATGGACCTATATGTAAGCCTTTGGGGCTAACAATATGAAGAGTAAATGGGGAAAATGGAACATTTTTGCTAGATCCTGTGAAAGAGTTAATTAGAACTTATCCCGGAAGGAATGCAGCTGTCTTTGGCATTGCCTGTGGTATCCCTTAAGATCTACTGTTACTTAGCCCCATCCTTCAGGAGTGGTCTGGGTAGTTCCTGCCTTACAGTCTTAGCACTAATACCAAGGACACTCCCTCTATATTGTTTGTGAGTGGTCATTCAGATGGATGGCTGGGAACTGAGAACCAGAGAGATGTGTTTGTGAGCAATGACGATGTGTCTGAGTTGAGGCCTCCTTAGAAGATTCTGATGCTTCAGAGGAGCTGACTATACTTCAAAAGACATTTCAACTCTCTCTCTCTCTCTCTCTCTCTCTCTCTCTCTCTCTCTCTCTCTCTCTCTCTCTCTCTGCTTCCCTCCCTTCATAATGATGCTTTTGGAATTATATGAAATGATGGTGGAATGATATGAAAAATACCTCAATAATAAACTAACTCCAAAGCCATTTCTGAAGTAATAAAAATAATCAGATTAAATTGGATTGTTTGTATTCTTTAATTATCTTACTTCCAACTTTTAACTCTTATCACCCTTATAGCAGCTTCCTGTGCATTTTTAATGCCTTTTTGCAGTATGTTATCACAGGTGGCTCTGGAAACAGCAGCAGGCACTTAGCCTTTTACTAGCTCACTGCATTGGGTCATCTCCTAATGTTTTTATGGATAGATGCATTATTATATTCTCAGTGTTTATATTTAAATGTCAGTAAGCATGTTTCTCATTAGTATGATTTATGTCTAAACATGAATATAGCTCTTAGAAAAAAAATCAGTTTTTCATGTGGGTAAAGTGAACTCTAAAATTCTTTATAAGGAAAAATTATTCATGAATTAATTCTACTGCATGGGAATTTGTAGCAGTCTAACACTGGAAGAACTACAGTAAGCTTTTGTGTGGCTTTTGAAAACTTGATGCTAATTACCAGTATAGATCAGATTAAAGAAAAAATATTAAAACCAAGTCTAAGTGATTTATGTTTGGATTTTTAAATATTTTTGAAAACTAACATAATTTATAATAGAATATTCCCATTTTAAGTGTGTAGTTTGGTGTTTTGATAAATGTAAAGATTTCCTTGTAATCAATACTCCAGTGAAGCTCTAGACTATTTCCATCACCCCAGAGGCCTCTCTGTTATATCGTCAGATCGCCTCACTCAGATCTTTAGACAACCGTTGATATTGCTGTTGCTAAACATGTGTTTGCATTGAAGGCATGAAAGTGACATGATGTGATATTCATTCTTCTATGTGGTTGTTTTTCATCAGCATAATGCTGTGAAATTCGTTCAAGTTATTGCTTGCTGACATAATGCACTACTTCATATTTCTGAAGAGAAGCCCATTGACTGGATATGCCACATTTTGGTTTTTCCATCTCCTACCTCAGTGAGATCAAAAATAAAACTCATGACAGCATTTACATACAAAGTTTTGGGACTGTACATTTATTTCTTCTGGATTAACTGGAGAGAAAGATTTCCAGTTCTTATGATAAGATGTTTAATTTCATATGAAACCACCGACTGTTCCCAGATGATCCAGTGCAGTACACTCCCATCACAGTGTTAAAGCCCTGTGACAGTGTTCTTGCCAATGCTGTGTATTGTGTCTGCATATACAAAGTTTTATGAACATACAATTATGTCATCTGTGGCTCCAGAAGGTTTTGGTTTTTTTCCCAGTGTGTCTGCTTTATTTCAGAGGCTGCTGCCTTGTGATCACTGGAACTTTCAGGCACAGCACTGGCGAGTGTTGAGAGCATCCAACCTCACCTTGCTCCCAATCTTAGGAAGAATGACTTTCACAATTAGTGTGATGTTCTAGGTACTTTTTTTCTTTTTTCTTTTTAATTTAAAAAGTTTTTCCCCCATAGCTACCACTGCTTCCCCTCCCTTTCCTCCTCCCAGTCCCTCACCCTTCCCCCACCCCATCCCTTCACCCCTTCCACAAGGAGGGCAAGGAATCCCCAAGGTTGGTCAGTTCAGTCTGTCATTTCCAGTTGAGGTAGGTCTGATTCCCACATCCTAGTATTAAGGCTGAGTTACACATTCCTCTGTAGGGAATGGGCTCTGAAATGTCAGTTCATGTGCCAGGATCATACTCTGATCCTACTGCAACAGGCTCCACAAACTGCCCATGCCGTTTGACTGTCATCTACTTTTGGAGAGTTTAGATCCTTTCCATGAAGGTTCCTCAGTGATTATTTCAGAGACAGTGAGCTCCTAGTAGCTCCAGTTAGCTGTCTCTGTGGGTCTCATGCTCATGATCCTGACCCCATTGCTCATATACTCTCTCTTCTCTCTTTCTTTAGCTGGATCAGGAGCTTGACCTGGTGTTTAGCTATGGATCTCTGCTTCTGCCTCCATCCTTTGCTGGATGAAGGTTCTAGAATGACAATTAGGGTGGTTATTCATTTGATTATAGAAGAAGTCCTATTTAGGCACCATCTCCACTATTGCTTAGAGTCCTAGTCAGGGATATCTTGTGGGTTCTTGGAGGTTTCCTTAGCACCAGGTTTCTTTCCAATCCCACAATGGCTCCCTCTATCAAGGTATCCATTTTTTTGTTCTCCCTTCTTTGTTGCTCCACCCACTCAACCATCTCCTTCTCTCATGATTTGTTCTCTCCTCCCCTTGCTCATTCCCTGTTATGATCCCAATTTACTCAGAAGATCTTATCTATCTCCTCTTCCCAGAGGGATCCATGGATGTGTCTCTTAAGTTCCTTCTGATTCTAAACTGTTCAGGGGTTTTGTTTTGCAGCCTGGTTATTCTTTGCTTTGTGTCTAAAATCCTCTTATGAGTGAGTACATAACATGTCTATCTTTCTGGGCCTGTGTTACCTCACTCAGAATGATACTTTCCAAATCCATTATTTGCCCACAAATTTTAAGATGTCATTTTTTTTCAGTTGAGTCGTACTCCATGTGTAAATATACCACATTTTATTAATCCATTCTTCAGTTGAGGGGCATCTAGGTTGTTTCCAGGTTCTGGCTATTTTGAATAATGCTGCTTTATGAACACAACTGAGCTAATGCCCTTGGGGTAAGAATGTGTGTCCTTTGAATATATGCGCAATAGTGGTATTGCTGGATCATTGAATAGACTGATTCCCAGTTTTCTGAGGAATGGCCATACTGCTTTCCAAAGTGGCTGTACAAGTTTACACTCTCACCAGCAATAGAGGAGTGTTCCCCTTGATCCACATCCTCTCCAGCATTTGCAGTCATCTGTTTTTGATCTTAGCCATTCTGACACATGTAAGATGATAACTCAAAGTTGTTTTGATTTGCATTTCTCTGATGGCTAAGAATGTTGAGCAATTCTTTAAGTGTCTTTCAGTCATTTGTAATTCTTCTGTTGAGAATTCTCTTTTTGGCTCTGGACCTCATTTTTAAATTGGATTATTTGGGTTTTTTGGCCTCTGGTTTCTTAAGTTCTCTATATATTTTAGATATTGGTCCTTTATCAGATGTAGAGCTGGTAAAGATCTTTTCCCATTCTGTAGGTTGTCTTTTTGTCTTACTGACTGTCCTTTGCCTTACAGAAGCTTCTCAGTTTCAGGAGGTCCCATTTATTAATTGTTATTCTTAGTATCTATGCTACTAGTGTTATATTTAGGAAGTAGTCACTTGTGCCAATGCATTGGAGGGTATTTTCTACTTTCTTTCCTATCAAGTTCAGTATAACTAAGTTTATGTTGAGGTCTTTGATCCATTTAGACTTGAGTTTTGTGCAGGTTGATAGATATGGATCTATTTACATTCTTCTATATACCATCATCCAGTTATACCAGCACTAATTGCTAAAGATACTTTTCTCCTTTGTGTATTTTCGACCTCTGTCAAAAATGAGGTGTTCATAGGTGTATAAATTAAGGATGAGGACTTTGATTTGATTCCATTCATCCATAAGTCTGTTTTTATGCCAGTACCAGACTGTTTTTATTACTGTAGCTCTATAATATAGCTTGAAGTCTGGGATGGTGATACCTCCTGAAGTTCAATTATTGAACAGGGTTGTTTTGGCAATCCTGAGTTTCTTGCTATTCCATATAAAGTTGAGTATTGTTCTTTTAAGGTCTATAAAAATGTGTTGGAATTTTGATAGGGATACATTGCTTTTGGTAAAATTGCCATTTTTACTATGTTGATCATACTGATACAGGAGCATGGGAGATCTTTCCATTTTCTGATATCTTTTCAGTTTCTTTCTTCAATAGCTTAAAGTTCTTGTCAAACAGTTCTGTCACTTCTTTGGTTAGAGTTACCTGTAGTATTTTGTTTCTGGCATGACCTTTCCTAATAGCCCTGAGGTTCTGACCTGCTGTTCCACAGAATCACACAGACACTTGTATGAATTTTATGCTAATCAGCATGTAGCACTGGCATATTACTAGCTATCTCTTGCTCTTAAACTAACCCATGATTCTCATCTTGTTTAGCCATGTGGCTCAGTACCTTTTCTCAGAACAGCATTTCAACTTCTTTCCTCTGTGTCTGCTGGCATCTCATCATGGTGTCTCTGTGGTATCTCTGACTTCTCTGCTCTGCTCTTCCTGTTCTCAGAGTTTTCTTAGTCTGGTAGTCCCATAAGATACTTCCTGTCTGCCTCTGGCTAATCAGCTTTTATTAAACCAGTAAGCAGGACAATTATTTACAACATAACAAAACATAGTCCTACTTCATATTCCCCTTTTTTCTTTTTAAAACAAGAACTCCAAATCTAATTTCCTTTGTATGTTTTTTTTTTTTTTGCCATTGTCTGTAACAACTTGTAACCAACATTGTAAACAATGACAAACATCTATAATCCATTTTTTTGGGAATATGGGCATAGTTCTGTAGGCTACTTCCTGCTGAATGGGGGCACTGACAATCTAATGGGGACCCAAAGAAAATTTAGGATAATGAACAAGTCCTTAGTGAAGTAGTCTCAAAGGCTGGGCCATCTCAACCAGTTTCATTGAAGCTGTTTTGAACACAGAACTCAGAGAAAACTGCAACAGAGATATTCTGAAATGCTGAATCATCTGGGCCATATATTTTCATTGAAGACTTTTTAGGAGGTCTTCCTCTGTCAAACCTTATTTTCTTTAACCAGTAATAAATCGACAGGCTCAAATTTTTTGTAGAAATAAAGAGAAAACCTCTTCTTCAGAGTAGCATATCTATTGATTTCAATTTTAAAATCAACTCATCGGGACCGGGTGCTCTCTGCGGAGTCCCAGTGCACTCTGGAGCAGGGGCAGCTGAACTCTGGCCCTGGCCACACCCACAGCTCCTGCTGAGGGAATCTGCACAGCTCCCCACTACGACCTCGAACTGAGTGAACTGAGCGAACCAACTGCAGGGGTCTCTGAGGGACAGATTCGGACCCTGACCAGAGGTGAGGAGGGATCGGCAGGCCTCAGCGCCTGTATCCTGGCCTGGGAGGGAGAGTTGAGCTCCCATTGCTTCCGGTTCCGCTACCAGGACTGGGTGCTCTCTGCGGAGTCCCAGTGCACTCTGGAGCAGGGGCAGCTGAACTCTGGCCCTGGCCACACCCACAGCTCCTGCTGAGGGAATGCATGGCTACCCACCACGACCTCCAACTGAGTGAACCAACAACTGCAGGGGTCTCTAAAAGACAGAATCAAACCCTGACCAGAGAGGTGACAGGAGGCACACAAACCCAAGTGCCACAACTGACCAGGACCCATCTAATCGTGAACCACTGAAACCATGGGCAAACGTCAGTGCAAGAAATTACATAATAATACAAAGGACAACATGGTAACTCCAGAAGAGAGTGGCGATCTTACAAATACAAGACCTGAACTGAGCAATGAAGAGGAAACAGAGGCAAGCAACACCAAAAATTCCTTTTTGATGATCATCGAAGCTCTAAAAGAAGATATGAAAAAAAGTCTTAAAGAAATAGAAGAAAATACAAACAAAAAATTGGAAGAGATGAACAAATCTATGAAAGAAACATGCCAGGAACTAAAAGCTGAAATAGAAGCAATAAAAAAGGCACAAAATGAGGCAAAGATGGAAATAGAAAACCTGAAGGAAAAAGCTGGAACCACAAATACAAGCATAACAAACAGAGTTCAAGAGATGGAAG
>PVIH01005411.1:0-124588 GCA_004025045.1 Sigmodon hispidus
TGGTCACTTTTTTTTTTTTTTTTCCTCTGCAACTCCCCATCCCCTCCCTGGGCAGGGAGCATACAGTCCTATGGTCCCACTGACCCATTAATGCTTAGATCAGTCTCCACCTCTGGCCAAATCCAGTTCTTTCCCCTCTCCCTCAAGAGTGAGTCAGGTGTTCCTCTAGGTGGCATGGGATCCAAAGGGTCAGTCCAGGAGAATTTCTACAGCTGATAAACACCTTCAACAATGTGGAACGATACAAGATTAACTGAAAGAAAGCTGTAGCCATCCTATACATTAAGATAAATGTGCTGAAACAGAAATAAGGGAAACATCACCCTTTATAATAGCTGCAAATAGTATTAAATACCTTGGAGTAACTATAACCAAAGAAGTAACAGATTTGACAAAAACTTTAAATCTTTGAAGAAAGAAAGTGAAGAAGGTATCAGAAAATGAAAAGATCTCCCATTTTCCTGCAAAGGTAGGATCAACATAGTAAAAACGGCAATTCTGCCAAAAGTAATCCACAGATTCAATGCACTTCGAATCAAAATCCAAACACAATTTTTTACAGAACTTGAAAGAACAATACGCAATTTCATTTGGAATAGCTGGTTGTGGTTGTGTTTTTTTTTTCACTTACACATTTTATTTTTAAAGTTTTGTAATTCTGTATAGGAACATTCTATATTTTATATGTAATTCCTACTGAATATTATAACTTAAAGAACACAGGCCTATTTGAAATAGAAACAATACACATGTATTAGAAAGTGAATCTAGGGCCAGCAAATGGCACAGTGGGTAAAGGTGTTTGCTGTCAAGTCTGACAACTTGTGTTAGGGCACCGGAACCCAAATGGAGAAAAAATATCACTCCTGCAAGTTGTCCTCTGACTTCCGTGTGTGCATCATGGCACACACAACCCCCAAATACACAGATACATCTACTAAAAACTTTAAAATAGGAATACAGAGGAACGATTAGGATAAATTGGAAGCATAAGCAACCTCATGAATAATTATGGTTATACTCTGGTAGTATGAGTGCCAAAACATTTTTGCTCAACAAAAGAACCTCAGGAGGCATCACCATTCCTGACTTCAAGTTGTGCTTTAGAGCTACAGTATTAAAAACAGCCTGGTATTGGCATAAAAATAGACTTGTGGATCAATGGAATTGATTTGAAGATCCCAACATTAACCCAAAAACCTATGAACACATCTTTCACAAAGAAGCCCAAAATACTCAATGGAAAAAGATAGAATCTTTAACAAATGCTGTTGGCATAGCTGATTGGTAGTGTGTAGGAAAATGCAAATAAATCCAAGCCTAATATCATGCACAAAACTCAAATCCAAGGGGATCAAAGACCTCAACATAAACTCAGACACACTGAACTTGATAGAAAAGATAGTTGGAAATACCCTTCAATGCACTGGCACAGGTAACCACTTCCTAAATATAGCACCAGTAGCACAGACACTAAGAAGAAGAATTAATATGTGGGACCTCCTGAAACTGAGAAGATTCTGTAAAGCCTAGGACAAAGTCATAAAAGAAAATGAGAGCCTACAGAATGAAAAAATATTTTCACAAACCCTACAAGTGACAAAGGACTGATCTCTAAACTATATAGGGAACACAAAAAAATTAGAGCACAAAACCTTGAATCACCCAATCAAAAACTGGGGTTCAGAACTAAAAAAGGAATTCTCAGCCAAAGAATTACAAATGGCAGAAAGGAATTTGAAAAAGTGTTCAACATCTTTAGCCATCAGATGGCTGTGTAATAGATGCTATTACATTGTTGGTGGGAGTGTAAGTTTTTTTAGCCACTCTGGAATGCAGTATGGCATTTTCTCAGAAAACTGGGAATCAATCTCCCTAAAGATCCAGCAATACCACTACTGGGCCTATAACCTAAAAATGTACATTCGCACTCCAAGTGCATTAGCTCTACTATGTTCATAGCAGCATTATTTGTAATAGCAAGAACCTGGAAACAACATAGATGCCGCTCAACTGAAGAATGGATAAACAAACTGTGGTACATCTACACAATGGAGTACTACTCAGCAGTAAGAAAAAATGATATCCTAAAATTTGCATGCAAATGGATGGATTTGGAGAATATCCTCCTGAATGAGGTATCACAAACAAGATAAGCAGGAGATGTACTCATTCATTATTGGACTTTAAACAAAAAGCAAAGCAACCAAGCTGCAAATACAATCACTGAAAAGCTTGGAATTTGAAATACCGTGGTTCGGCATCTTGGAGTCTATTCCCTTCAGAGGAACACTGATCCAATCTCAATATTGGGGTGAGGAAAGCGGATCTGCCTATAGTAGATGCTGAACTAAGCCATCTTTTGCCTTGGAACCTCCCATCCTTGCTGGGGAGGAGACAAGGAAAAAGGGAGAAGAGAAGGTGACCGGGAGGGGCAGGAAGGGGAAGGGAGTTTAAACAAAGGGATACATGGATAAAAAATGAGACTTTATACATAATAAAAAAGAAAAAAGTGAAACAAAAAAAAGGAAATTTTGAACCCATGTTACTTGGATAGAGAGCTATGGAATCAAATCCTTTAAATAAAAAATTATTCTTTACAATAAAAAAAAGAAAAAGATGAAAGACTTTAGGAAATTAAAGAGGGAATGAGAAACTTTCTTATAGAAATAGAGGAAAGGCAAACAAAAAAAATGTAAGAAATCAATAAATTCCTTAAAGAAAGCAAAGAAAAATAAGAAAAAGCTGAACTGAAGGAAACAGTTGAAGAATTGAAAATTGAAATAGAAAAAATTAGGAAAACATAAACTGGGGTATCATGAAAACAGAAAATCTGAGTAAACCAACAGGAACTATAGATGCAAAATCATCAACAGAATATAGGAGATGGAAGAGATAATTTCTGGCTTAGAAGGTACAATAGAGAAAATACATATGTCAGTCAAAAACGCACTAAAGCCAAAGTCCTAACACAAAACATTCAGAAAATCTGGAACACCAGGAACAGACTAAATTCAGAACAATAGGAATAGAAGAAGGATAAGAATACTGCCTCAAATGCAAAGAAATATATTCAACAAAATTATAGAAGTAAAATTTTCCAGCCTAAAAAAAGAAATGCCTATGAAGGTTCAGTAAGCTTACAGAGCACCAAATAGACTAGACCACCCCAAAAAGTTTCTTGCCATATAATAATCAAGCCACTACGCATATAGAATAAGGAGAAAAATATTAAGAACTAGAAACAAAACAAGCCAAGTAACTTATAAAGGTAGATTCATAAGAATAACACCTGAATTTTCAGTGGAGACTATGAAAGCCAGAAGGTCCCAGACAAATGTTAAATAGATATAAAAGATCACAGATGCCAGCTCAGACTACCATATCCAGCAAAAGTCCCATCACTATAAATGGAGTAAACAAGATATTTCATGAAAAAAATGAGATTTAAAAAATACCTATCCACAAATCCAGACCTACAGAAAGCACTAGAAAGAAACATCCAATCTAAGGAAGTTAGATGCAGCCATCAAACCACAAGTAATAAACAGTTTTATAGAAGAAAATGACAAAGAAGGAAAACACACATACCGTGACCACAAAAAAAAATGTATAAATACTTTTTGGTCATTAATATCCCTTAAAGCAATGGACCCTAATCCCATATAAAAAGACATAGGCTACAGAATTGATGCATCCTCCAACTGCAAATAAGAAATATACCTCAATAACAAAGACAGATACTACCTCACAGTAAAGAGTTGGGAAAATATTTCCAAACAAATAAGCTTAAGAAGCAAGCTGGTGCATAAGCAAAGAAGGACTGAGGCTTTGAAATTCAGACCCCAATCCAGTGGTGAGCAGATTCTGGCACCTGGACCATGCATCTGGAAAGTCGCTATCCAGGGCCAAGGTCAATCCCTAGAGTCTGATCTCATATTCTTCCTAGCAGATAGGACTAGTGTTTGGCTGTGAGGGGCTCCTCCACCCATACCTAAAAGAGGTGACCTTGCAAGGCCAGACCCCGCCTCCAGGGCATACTGCATCTTCAGAGAAGGACTGAGCTTTGAAATTCAGACATCAATCCAGAGCAGAGTCAGAGATCGAGCAGACCCCTTGCTCAGAGGAGACAGGAGACATACAAGCCCTCTTGCCACAACTGACTAGGAGCAGCCTAACCGTGAACCACTGAAGCCATGAGCAAACACCAGTGCAAAAATACATATAATAATATAAATCACAACAAGGCAAAACCAGAAGAAACTGGTGGTTCTACAACTACAATACCTGAACAGGGCAATGAAGAGGAAATAGAAGGAAACAACACCACCTAGAATATTATGTACTGTCTTCTAAGATTTACCATCACAGCAATTTTATTTCTCCCATAAAAGTATTTCAAAAAATATGCTTTTATATATTTGTTCTCCATTTGGTTATTAAAATTTATTATTTTAAAAGATATTGTTAAATCTACTCTTTCTGGTATAGTTATTTTTTTCATTTCCACTAAATCATGACTTACTTTATTATTTCAGTAGACTTCTAGAGCATTTAAGTTGGTGTTAAAACAAAACTCTGCTACTTAGGAAGTACCAAGTTGAACAGCTTGTGTTTATAGTGAAAGCTCACACACTTGATGTCTAATTGGGTGCATCTTTGACCTTGTGGCATGACAGCAATTTTTGTTTACAAAATCCAGTCACTGTAGCGCTTTTTATAATTTCATTAACAGTAATGACATGAGATAGACAATCTAAGATGTTTCAACCGAGGAAGAAAATGTCTCTCAAAAAATATTTTCCTAAACAATGTTTAACTTCCTTTTCATTGATTGAGCACATTGAGGGAACTAAAAAGATGCCTGCAAATGAATTCTACTGAGAATATTATATAGTCTTTGCACATAGACATGCAGTGGTAATAAGATTCTTAGCAATGCTCTCCCTGCTTTCCACTGTGAAAACTCTTGAAAGTGTCTTTATCTACTATTTATTGGTAGTAGTTTTAAAAAATCTCTGAATATTAATTAGCTTAATTTTCTTTTCTTAATCTAACATTAGCTCAACAAAAGATTTTAGAAAAGATTGTGGCAGCATTAAAGGAAGAAAGTGGAAAAAGGAAAAAAGAAAGAGAGATGAAAAAATGAAAAGACATATATATTAGTGATGGGTATAAGGATAATATAAAGAATAAATGTGTATAATTTTACTATAAATAAGTTTCTTGATAACATATTTAAAAACAGAGAATAAAATATATTTATAAACAAATTTTTGTAAACTTCTATAGAAAAATATTTTCTTTTTTAAAAAAATAATTATTTAATTATTATGTATACAATATACAGAAGAGGCTACCAGATGTCATCAAGGATGGTTGTGAACCACCATGTGGTTGCTGGGAATTGAACTCAAGACCTCTGAAAGAAAAGTAGTGCTCTTAACCTCTGAGCCATCTCTCCAGCACCCCAGAAAAATATTTTCAAATGAGATAATTAATAACATATTTTGAGGTTCTAGAAAAACGTCTCAGTTGTAAAGAGCAATTGCTGCTCTTCCAGAACATCTGGGTTCAAATCTCTGTGTCCACATGGCATGTTGAAATTTTCTGTAACTACAGTTCTAGAAAATTTGACACTCTCTTCTGGCATCCATGAACACCAGGCACCAGATAGGTGGGTGCACAGACATCTGCACAGGCAAGACACTCATATACATAAAATAATAAAATAAAACAAACTTTAAATGTCATAAGAATTAGATTAATATAGTAAGTATATTATATTACCCACTTTATGCAAACCATTACCTGACCCAAACATTTTATAAAATAAAGCCTGTAAGATATTTTTATCACAACATACAATATTAAAGAAGAAATAATGAAACATTAAATTTATGATTTAACAGAACCTTTAAAGCAAATCTTAGTAAAGACAAGATAGAAAAAATATTCCACAGGCTAAATCAACTTATGAAAATAAAGTCATAGCTTGTTATCAAACTTACAAATGTTATTGCTGTCCTAGAAAGAAGACACATAATAGCATATACACATAATTTTAGAAACGTAGATCAGTTGTAGATAGATTTCCCACATAGTATGTTCAAGTATTGTGATAAAACTTCTTTATTGCTTTTTAATATTTCTGTAATTTTATTGTAGCATTTTTACAAATTTATTTAACATGCAGAGATTATGAACTCTCTACAATTCATTAAAAATATCTCTTCTTTTATAAAGGAATCCTTTCATACACATTGCTGTCTAATCTGCACACTGACTGTCCCGAAGGACCTCTCCTGGCCATGAGATTATGTATCTCCACTGTACTCTCTGTAAGGATTACTTGCTGTCAGCCTGGTTAGTTTCTGTCTTGATGAAAAATTTTATTTATTTGTCTATATATGGGAATGAACAGGGTAAGAGAGAAAAATTTCTGTAGATGCAACTAGGAGAATATTTCTTCAAAAGACAGAAAAGCTCCCAACAGGACTAGAAGACACAGAAGGGTACTGTTCCATTTAAAAAAAGGGAGAATTAAGACAAAAATAGCTACTAAAAAGGAGAGCAAGTCATTTTAAGAGTATATAAGAAAAATATAATTTAAATTATAGAGTGCAGCAATAAGAATTTTGATGAAAAATACTATCTTGATAAAATAGTTTCATTCTAAGAGGTTTTAAATTGCATATTACATTTATTTCTAAAACAAAAATAAAATTCCATATTGAATTTCTAGTGAATGCAGATGTAGTTACAAGTAACATCAGCAGTATTTTAGAAAACTAAAAGTAACGTGACATTATAAAAACCATATATTAGTAGGTGTATTTATCTCTGGTATATAAGGATTTTTGAACATATAAAAATAAATAAGCAAAGTATAACACACAGAGACAGATGACAGATAGATAGATAGATAGATAGATAGATAGATAGATAGATAGATGGATAGATAATAGATAGTTAGATAGGAATGTAGAATTTTTGAGAAAAAAAATCAATGTAATTATAAGACAAAGCCTTTTTAAAAACTAATTATAGATGAAGTACACCTCAAAATAAGTTTTGTAACCTCTTAATCTCTCCACCATTAAAGATGAAAGCAGATAGCTATCATCAGAGATAAGGACCAAGACTAGGTTATCCACCTCCAGGCTTCTATTCAATGCCATATTCAAAGTTCTAGGTTAAACAGTCAGGCAAGATACATTAATGAAAGACATTGAATTAAAAAAAAAGATTATTAGAATTGTCTTTTCATTTAATATCAATTGTTTTTGACAATATCTGAAGACAAAATTAAAATAGAACTCAAAAGCTAGTAAAGAAATTCCTTAAATTGCATAGTACAAAACTGAAAAGCTATCATTGTAGTACAAAACAGTCTTATAAGCAAAATATCAAATGGAAATATAATCTCAGATATTACTGATCTTTATTGTAAAGACATGAATAAACTTAAAGGTATGTGAAATGTATACTATATAAAACTGTGAATATTAAATCAAACTATGAAAAATTAAAGAGAAATATGAAGATGGAAGTAATGGGAATATTATAAACCATTTTCAAGAATGTGTGAGAAAAGCTAATATTCCTCAAATATCTACAATAATTGCAAACTTAATATATTCTCAAAAAAATACATTGATATTTTTCACAGAAGGAGAAGAAGTAATGCTTAAGTTGAATGGAAACACATTGGGTGGAAAACAGTTAAAGGAAGGAGATAGGGGGGAAAGATGGAGGAGGGAGGGCGGGAGAAAATTCTGGGGGCATCATACATTTTACTTTCGACAGTACTACATATCATTCTTCAATACATTATGTTACCACATAAAATAGAAAAACAGAATACTGGAAGCAAATAGAGTCCTTGAAGAAATTTGGGATGAAAGTTAACCAGTTTTTTTTATAAGGATGTCAAGAATGTGTCATGAGAAATAAAGACTCCTCCTGAATGAATGGAGTGGGAAAAAGAAGATATTCCTATAAAGAAAATGAAATCAGAGCCTTAATTTATGCCATGTTCTCAAATTAATTTGAAATGAATTAAGACTTAATTGTAAAATTTGTGTACTGCTTTTGATGATCTGCAATTGATACCCACTAGAAAAGGAAAAAAGATAGTTTTCTACAGTGGAGTATCATTGGTCATATTAATTACAGATCAAGATAGACCTCATGCTCAACAATGAATGGCCATCATAAAATGAATGTTATAGTGTATTTGTAGCTTTTTTGTCTCAAATTTCTTCATTTCGGCATTTTTTTTGTCCAAATAGTCTATTTGTTTTCTGATTTTGCTTATTTTGAGAACTGTGTGTGTGTGTGTGTGTGTGTGTGTGTGTGTGTGTATTTATGTATGAGTGTAAATTTTCAGGTCTTTTTTTAGGTTTTTTGTTGTTGATGATGTTTGCTTATTTATATTTTAAAGAGAAAAAGAAAGAGTCTAGAGTCAGATGTTTTGGGAGGCAGGGAGGACCTAGGACTTATCTGTTGTATGGGAAATACCTATGTAGAATATATACTAGGATTTTTTCCCAATAAAAAAAACTTCAAAATAGAAATAAAAGAGAAAAACCAAATAAGTTCTTAGAAAGACTTGAAATGGGTTGAAGAAATTATGGAAACTAATAACTACATTATACATGATTATTTAATTACCAATACTTAGCAACCTACATGTAAATTTGATTGATAATAATTCTAAAATCTGAAGGACATAAACAAACAACTAAACCCATCTTATCTACCGTGATGGAATCATGAAGCAATAAATAAGTGACAAAAAGCTAAAATAACTGAGGTGGTAGTTAAGGTTGTCCTTGATGTAAAAGTCTAGAGTCAAATGGATTTTGCAACACATTTCATGGAATATATAAAGAACAACTTGAAAAGATTTTCTATGCATTCTATGTAATTATTTTAGGCTTATTACCCAAATCAAAATGAACAGGACTAAGAAAAGGAAGAGAACTACAGACCTCTTCCCTGATGAAAATACTTAAAAATCTTTTGAAGACTCTAGAACACTGACATCCACAGCACATAGAAACAAGTGAGCTTATGCCACATCGTGTGGTACTTACCTAAAAATTACAAGGAACGCTTTACTTTTGCCAATCAATAAATACAATTTATCTGATCCCTAAAAGATGATTTAGAAAATTTATTCATATAAATAGATGCTTTCAACATTCTTTCATTATATAAGCAGTGAACAAATTTAATAAACATGACTATGTAATAAAATACTCAGATTGACACTGCAAAGTAAAAGTTTTAAATGTTTTATCGAAAATCTGGAACAAAATATTACTATACAGTTTATATCTTTTATTAACATGGTGTTGGAAGACATCATAAGAGAAATAATGTAAGAGAAATATATGAGGGCATTATATTAGACAGGAAAATGTCAGTTAAACATGTTTTATTGTGACATGACTTAATACATATAAATTGCTAAATATTTTACTGGAAAGATTTTGGCAATGATAACTGGACTTCATATAGTTAAGAAGTAAAAATAAATTAGCAGGCAAAAATGATTAATTTCTAGAGAAGAAATTAAGAAATACATCCCTTTCACAATATCTACAAAAGACTTAACCTTTTAGATATACTTAGTTAAGCCACTAAAAAATGAGAATTATAATGCACTGGTTAAAGAAATGATAGAGAATGAAAAAAGATAATCACGTGTTTATTAGTAGAAAAATATTTTAAATGGCCATTGTACACCAAAGATCTATATTGAGTAAAATATCAATTCAATAAAAAGACAAATGGTGCCCTTGATGATATTAAAAGTAAAACAAAACAAATAAACAAAAAATTTTAACTAAATGTCCATATGAAAGCACAAAATATACATGGTAATTCAAGCAATAGTGGAGAAAAAATAAAAATAAAACCCTACCAAAAAAAATCAATGTAAACCAGAAAGCATCAGAGTGTCTGATATCAAATCATACTCCAGAAGAATTTAGTAACAACACACACACACACACATACACACACACACACACACACACACACACACACATACCTCAATTGATATCAATGGAAGCCAAGATAAAATTCCAATGCCAAATACACAAATAAACACCTGTTTAAATTTAGGAGCACACTGAGTTTCGTTGTAACTGTTAGAGAACTTGACTATAATATGCAAGGCCATGGATTTTACCCTTAACACTGAAAAGAAGTATCAATACACATACAAATAAGGACTTTTAGATAAGTTTTAAAATTAACACTAATGAATGAATTTGATTACTACCACTTATCATTGACTATTTAAACTCAAAATAGATTAAGCATCTACATAGCATTATAAAATGTTGAAAGAAAACAAATATTTATGAAGATTTACAAAAATGTTTTGGAAGATCTCAGAAGAACATGCAAGAGAGATAAAAGTAGAAAAGAAATTACATGGAAAAAGATCTTCTGCACACAAAAGAAAATATTCATGGAGTTAAGAGACAACCTGCATAGAGGTCATCTGAAAAAAGATTGTGATACAAAGAATAAAAAGAATTCAAAATCTGGGTATGTTACAGATACAATTTTAAAATTATTAAGTATAAGAATAGATATTTCACACAAAAATATACTTTTATGATCAAAAGTATGTGAAAAATTGCTTAAAATCATGTATCACAAATGTCAATCAAATCACAATCACAGTAAGATACCAGGTTACTTTAGTAACAATAGCTATTCAGAGGTTAAAAGACACAGAGAAGAAAAAGAGAAAAAGGAAACTGCTGTAGATGGCCACAGGGAGTTTAATTATGCTTCAATAAGTAAATGAGCATGATGAATGTGCTTTTTTGTAAATGGATAGATCATAAGAGTGGGTATAAAACTGAGAGGATGGATAACTGAGTTTGATGGGGTGCATGATTTAAGATCATCAAATAATAAATAAAAATATTTTAAAAAGAGTGTTTGGAAAAGAGAAATCTTATGGACTGCTGGAAGAAATGGAGATGAGTAGAGACACTGTAGAAAATACTGTGAATATTGGCTGAAATACTACAAAGGAGGAAGCTATTCAATCAAACAATTGTCAGTAGATAACTGGGTAGAGAAAATTGAATGTACATATATATTTACAAATACATCTCACATATAATGGAATATTATTCAGCAACAAAAATAAAAAAATGCTATTTGTAAAAAATTAGAAATAAGTGTCAATATGTTAAGTGACATAATCTATACATATAAATACAAATACCACATAGCTGATATTTTTGTGGAAACTCAAACATGATTTCATCCAAAAGTGGAATGAATCAATCACCAGAAAGTTAACAGAGATATAGAAAAGGGAATAGGGAAAACATCATTTAAATTACACCTGTTTAATGTGTACCAAACACACAAGCAAAGATATAAGCCATAGGTTTTGTGGCACAGTGAGGGTATTGCTAACAATGTTTTATGATACATTTCAAAATAACTATATTTTCTAAATAATAAATACAAATAAAAATGATTATTTTTCATAAGAATATATGTTTATTGCCCTCACTAGGTCATTACAAACACACATAAATACATGCTAAGATTTTGTCTGAATTAAAGAATTTGAAAAAAATTTAAAAACCATTTTAAATTATTTAAAAAACAAGAAATGAATGTACAGTTAGTGAAATCCTGAAAAAGATTTAAGAATGCACCATGGCGAGAGTGTGTGTGAGAGGGGGGGTATGAGGTAAGATGTAATCATAGAACAGAATTTAGAAGTTTTTTCTTTAGGTCTCTAACAATATGAGATAGATTCGTTTACAAGATAACAGTAAAGAATACATTACAATATTGAGCAGAAGATATTAAGAAATTTGATCACTGTTAATTTATATATCAAGAGAGAGACCTACTTGTTTTGACATGTCTTCTTCCATTTTAGATGCTATTCTATATTTTTTGCTCAGTACTAATATTTCTATGTAATGCTCTTTGCTCATCTTTCCATCCATCTTTCTTTATCCTTCCCTTGCTTCCTTCTTCCTTTCTCTCTTACTCCTTTTGTCCATTCTTCCTTCCTAGTCTCCATTTTCTACTCTTTTCTTCACTACCTCTTTGATCCTTCTCCCCTCTGCCCTTTCCTCTTCCTCTTTCTAATCATCCCTTGCTGTTTTCTACCATCATTTTTGTTTCCTTGATTCTTTTCTTCATCCTTTCACTCTTCCACTTTACAGGAATAGAATTCATAGGGGAACCATTTCAATTTTATCACAAAATCCATTTTTTATATGATAGCATTTGCACACCAATATAGAAAATGCTTTTTGTATAGCAGCAAAGAAAGTGAAGTGTACTTCTCACAAATTGTTGACATTTCTGTCTACAATGAGTGACATTCTTACCTTCAGCTTATATTTTATTATTCTTTCTCTGTTCTCATTGAAATTAAGGCAATTCAGTAAAATGTATACCTACAACCCGCAAACTACTTTCACTGTGTCACAAATGGAAATGTTTGATTCTGTCACGGGTTTGAAATGGTTGTGTCTTTACCCCAGATATACTCAAAACTTATTACTGTATTTGTAGGGCTTTCATATATAGAGAGAATTAAAACAACCCATCCACAGCATTATATGGAAACATTATCGACCATGTCTCCTTTGGGAAGACTAAACTTTCTTTCAGTTTGTGAATCCTCATTTCTCTTAATTCCTCTCAAGAATAAACTTCTTATTGATATTTTTATTGTATTTGTGTGAATGTAACACAGAAGTCTAGAGATGAGAGGAATGTTAAATGTGGTCTACTAAAATAGAAACTCTTATTTCTAGGTACCTTTTATGGTTTATTTTTCCTTCTTTTGTTTTCCTATTTTTTAAGGTATTTGCTTTGCTTTTGAAAGTGGTATAAAATATCTGCAAGAGTAATTTGAATCTCAAGTTGCAAATGAATCTCTTCTGAGATCTGGGGTTCAGATGATGAAGGCAACGCCTGCCTGTTTGTTTTCAGAGATTTGTAAAAAAGTAGTATAGGAAGACCAAGTATGTGAAATAAAGACCCATTGAAAACTCATCACTCAGAACCTTAAATGCATGCATCACAGCACAGGTTCCCAAGTGAGAGACTGCAAGGTGTACTTCCACTGTTTGCCATAAGCCACTTGTATTTGCAGCAAGCCATATGGTTTGGGAATGGGGAATTCCAGATGCTTCCAGAGTAAAATTTAACAGCACTGTCTGAAAACAGTTTGTACAATGTTTACAAGTCATTTTAAGGCATATCAGCAAATTTTCTCTTTTTTTCCTCCATTTAAAATGATTGATATTTACTATCACATGGATTTTTTTAAACTGTATCTGTAAAGCTTTATAATTTTCAGAAAAATACCTATATTATTACATTGATTGGTACCAAACATTCCTTTTAAGATTCAGACATATTCTTCAACATAGCTGTAAACTGTTCAGTTAACACAACAATTTTTAAAATGGGCTGCAATAGATAATTTTGAAAGTTACTCAATAAGATCAACAAGATAAAGTTTGGTTGGTGTTTATTCAGAGAAGTGCATGAGACAATTTAGTAAAAAAGTATCATTCAATCAATATATAGGTTAAAGTAGTCACTGCTATTTTAGATGCCTACAGAGCAACTTGAGAGCCCAAAATTTTAATTTAGTTTTGCCTATTCTTATTGTGTTAGCTTATGGGATGAAATACTTCAAAGACAACATAAAATAATTCCTGGGTTGCAAATTGTATTTACAATTAAATTATAGGTTAAATAAACATGACGAATTACAGTCAGTAAATGCTTTATTGAAACAATTTAGAATATATGCACAAAAATTATTAATTCCCAATTAATACAAAAGGAATATTCTTTCTAAAATCTTACAACATATATATCATTTTTGCATATATTTTCTGAAAATGTGAAGAAACTCTAAAGAATAATAATCTAATGTATAATTCTCTCTGCTAATAGAAAATCTTCCCAAAAAGTTAAATTTGCACCAAATTGATTAGTTTGGAAACAATCACTCCTGTAATTAGGATAGATCAGGAAAAGATTCTTTATAAATAATTTATCAGAAACTACTCTATAAAAACCCAGTGAAATGTCAAGCCAGGTGTAATCTTTTCAAACTATTTCTGTATAAATCAATTAAGGTGCTTTATTTTGACACCCAGTGTCAGTATTTACCAAACCTAGACAGACAAGTCCATCCCTGCAGCACGCATTTGCAAATAACTTTACTCATTAATGTTTAATTAAGACAGAGGAAAACTGTCCTTGATATTTTGCAGCAATTAGTGCTCTCTATACCCCACTGACTTCTCATGATGAATTACTTTTCAAATGGAAAGTGAAGTGATTAAAACTGGAGACACTCCATCTCCTATGCATTGCCCATTCCACATGCAGAAAAGAAAACTCAATAATGCTAGGCATAGAGAAAATGTAAAAAAAAAAAAAAAAAAAAAGGAGTGGCATTGCCAATTCCAAATGTGAAATTTCCTGTTGGCTATGAATAAAAAGAGATAGAATTTGTAAGTTCCAATATATTTATATATTTCTACATATTATACAACAAAAGTTTTAAAACTCTAAAGTCTGATAGCTCAATCCAATATGCAGTATTATATAACTAACAACCAAGAGAGATAAAGATAAATTGCACTTGTTCTGAGTCCAAAACATATTCCCTAAATTCTGTTCCAACCATTTTGTATTATTTTAGATAGACTGGACAGTAAGTGGATTATTTAGAGTCAGATACTACATTAAATTGTGATTTTAGTCCACTGAAAAAATTTGAATAATAACAGCCATTAATTTGGCCAGAAAAAGTGTAATGCTATGAATTAGATTGTCATCGAAGACCATGCTATCTTCTTATAATATCTTATGTAAATGTCAAGGATAAGGTTTTGTAGACAGCAGAGACATTTCCAAAAAAAATGGGTGTATAGAAGGTAAATCTGACTGGCCTGCAGGCAGACAAATTTGAGAATAAAACATAGTTCAAGTAGAGGCTGGAGAAATCTCACATCAGTGTTTTGATCATAACTATTTAGTCATCTAATGTATAAACTACTGGTACAATTTCTTAATATAAACTGAAATATAGTAAACTCCATCACTTTTCTTTCTCACAATTTATCTTATTCTAATTGGAAAATAGTTTTTATATTATCTTCTCAAATACCTTGTTGTTTTTCATCAAATGAGAACAAACGCACTCATATTCTGACAAGTGTTATGGTTAGGTTTAAAGACCAACATAACCTCAAATGACCAGAAGAATAAACTTATGCAAAATTAATAAAATGTACACTTGAGAAATACAAGCAGATCCTTAATATTGGCCACACTCTTGGGTGCCACTTATGATAACAATTCAAAGACCTTGACCTATCAAGCAGGTTTACTGATGGAGAACTCTTATCCGAGGCCCTGCTGTTAGTTCTGACAGATTTTTCACACATGGTTGCACATGGCTACACTTGTACCCACTCAAGTGTGTAAGAAGTGTCTAGTGCTGAGCCACTGAGAATTTGCCTCAGTAATGTTTTAATTGCAATGTAACTCTCAGTGAAGAAGTTAAGCTTGATAGAATGAGTTACTTTAGTGCTATTTCCCTTTTTTAAAAAATTGCAAAGATGAATGTAAATTGAATGTATATATCTGTGGTGCTGTCTTAGTGCTTATGGAAACCTTAACTATTTTCTTTGCACTTTGAAGATCTATTATCCTCTTTTAAATGTATATGTATATATGAATATTTATGTACCCAGTTAAAGGTTACGTGGTATCTAAAATAGGAAATATTCATTTACATTTTCTACATAGTTGGTAAAGCAAGACAAATGCATAAAATATAATAATAAGATTCCAAATCCAATGATATTTCAACATATAATAATCAGTAATTGAAAGAAGTGTTTTTATGTCAAAGAAATAAACTGAATTTTACATAATTCATATAATCCCTTGTTTTAAATGGATATTTCACTTTAAAATCATTTTTTAGAAGTAGCTCTATTTGAGCTAGTTATTTCACAGCACAGCCAACTGTAGTAATATTTTACTACCTTTCTCTGTCAGTAGAATAAATAAAATAATATATGAAGCTTTTAGTTTAATTTCTGGCTCCCAAGTAGATATCCACAAAGAACAAGTTAAATATAAATATGTAGATATATAAGGTATTAAGTATAATGTATAAATTGCCAATTAAATATTTTAAATATACACAGATTTATATTCATAAAAACTCATAAGAGACATTAATTCTTTACTAGAAGTCAAATAAGAGATAAAAATTGTTTAAAATCAGTCTAGTAATATGTGTGTGTACAAAACTCTAAAAGTACAAACTTAATTATCTCTATTCTAAAGAATTCTGAATATATTTTAGGTTTATGTTTCAAGACAAGATATACTCAATTAACTGAAATTTTATTGAGGAAGTTAATAATTAATCTAACTCAATAAAAAGCAGAAAAGAACCTTTGGAGGGAGAAAACATATCATAGTAGACATGTTGGAATCAGTTATTTGGAGAGCTAGTCATCATACAGCAATATGTGTGGATTCCCCACACAAAAAGAACCTATAAATAAATGTTAATAAAGATATTTCATTTTAAGGAGCACACTACTTGCAATTACAACAGCACTAAATGGGAGATAGTATGACTGAGAGTCAGAGGAATGAAGGCCTATGGAACTTTAGAAGGCAAACTCAAATGTAGTCAAACATATCCAAACATGACTGGTTGTTTTGTTTTGTTTTTGCCTCATATTGCATGTGGAAATGTATAGAACATTTTCATATCTGTTGAGATCTATAGTAAAAAAATATACATATGTGTGTGTTCATGTAATGTATATATGTATATAGACATTATATGCACATATGTATTATATAAAAACTTTTGGCTTTTATTTTTAAGCATTTCTTTTTTTTTTGTCTTTTAAAAATATTTTTAATGACAGCTGTTTCTCAAAATAGCCAGTTTAGAGTGCTTTATTTTTTATAGTGCTTTTTTTCTTTCTTTTTTTTATTATTATGAACAAAGAAATCACACTTTCTATCCTTGTATATCCTCATTCAAGGTCCCTTCCCTCTACCACCACATAAGGTCATTCTCTCTCATGGCAACCTTCATCCTTCATCAAGTTCAAGATCAATTCCCTTGTATAAAAAATCGTGTTCAGAATAGTGTCCTAAAACTTCAGACCACACAAACAGGAAGTCTGATTCTCACTTTAGGGCATGGCCATAAGAGTTATGGCTCCTCTGTTGTGAGCAGCTGCAGCCTCAGCCTCCTTACTATTTGATCATGACTTGGAGATCATGTGTAAAGAGTCCCTTCAATAATTCTAATCACTGGATTTTCATGTGTGTGCACGTGTGTGTGTGTGTGTGTGTGTGTGTGTTTCTCAAACTTCACTAATTGTCTCATTTTCCATCAGTTTTGGCTTTAAAGAATGACATTCAAAAGTTAGGTTTTCATATTCTTACTGACAATATTATTTCCTTTTAATAAGTGTAAAATGTGGATAATGTATCTATGTATATCATACAATCATGGAAAATAACTTTAAATATGTACAAAGACCAACATAAATTTTTGGAAAGATTTTTAGAAAATCTTTGGTTTGTAGGTCTGAAAAGGAATGGGGAGAGTACACATAAATATCTTTGAAATAATCCTCCTCAGACTTTACTTATGCTCTGTTCTTCAGTTGTTTCATCTGAAAGCAAGTTTGGTGTGATTTATGCTTATGTTTTTAATTTTAAACATGATGGCACTATGTAGCTCAAGATAGCCCAGAATTTGTCTTTGAGAACATGATGGTCACAAAACAGAGATGCAATTCCATTTTCCTTCAGAGTGATGGATTTAAAGATAGTTATCTCCAAGAGTGCCCTTTTAAAAATGTTTTATTGTTGATATGTAATATATATTTTGTTCCACAACGTTTTTTCTTAGTAGATAATTGTCATTTTCCTGTATTGCAATATTGCAGCTATTTAAAACTATAGCTATTTATTATTTCATGCTAATAGATGAAAAGCTTTGAGCTAAATTATGAACCACCATTAGTATATTACAGAACATTAAACTTTACATTTCACTAGAATTTTTTCCTAGCTTTAAATTAGTGCCACTTTCTTTTTTAAACATACCTTTAATTTATTATATAGCTTTTGAATTATATATCTTAGTAATTAATTATAAATCCTATAAAGATACAGCAGACTATAAACAAATAAACATACCAAGTTATGTTTAGGCCATTAGCTTTTTAAATATCATTTTTAAGTTCATTGGGCTATCTTCCCTCTCACTGTTTCTCTCAAAATTCTACTTGTCTTTTCCATCCATTCTTTTGAGCTTCCTGAAGCAAGAAGTTTAATTGTGCTGAGTCTTATCTTAAAATATCATCTGCAAAAGTGATCTTTTAATGAATTTTGTAATAAGTTAAGAGAAATATGTAGTTGAAACAGCCTTTATAAAAATGAAGTACACAGTCATTCATTTATATTTTCTTTACCAAACTTAGACTCAGTCAATTGCAGGAGAGTTAATTCTCCTTGTACAATTCTCCATGTTACATTTTACAGAAGCCTATCATTTTAAAATCTGGTGGAATATTAGATGACCAAAATCTAAGCAATGGCTATGGAGCTATCTGTACTAGAGTACAAAATTTTATATTATCTAATTGTAATAAACATTGATATTAAGATGGAGTTTAATAATTTTAACTGATTAAATTTGAAACCCAAGTTAGAGATTTTGCCCACTTTGAAGAACCCTTTGTCCAAATACATTAGGCATATTGAATATCATTTATTAGAGAGATATTTATGGTATGAGTGGATTGACTAAATTGACTGAGTAAAATAGGATTTGTGTAACCAATTTACATCAGAGGAACCTTTATTGGGTGGCTACAAAGAAAGCTACATGGGGCAGGTCTTCCCTTAAATCACTCAAGCTCTAACACACAGCACAGATTTAGTTAATATCTGCAAGCTTTGCTTGGGAATACCTCTAATCCAAGTCAGCTTTGTTCTGCTCTACTTTCAAGTACAAGAATTTGGGATCCTTGTGCTCTATTGAGGGGAAGGCACTACGATTTGAGTTCCCACTTGCTTGTGTGGATTGTTTGCTTTATTTATTTATTTATGATCAGGATCACAAGTAGAAGGTATTGGTCCTTTGAAGACTGAAAGCTGCTGTCATCCTCCATTTCCTGGGAGATGTCACAGCTGTGACAAGGAAGGGTTTATAATGGCACAGTTCGGTGCCTTCATAATTTATTCTCTCTGATTTTATGCTCTTTTAGTCTCCTGCTCAACCATCCACTAACAAGCAGTGATATTAGCCAATAAATCAAAGACGTCTGCTTGTCACCACCAGATGCTTGGCCACATCTCTGCCGATTATGAAATGCACAAAAGGACAATTTCATGTAGGGAGCTCTGCAGAAGGGTTGCAGTGATATTCTGTTTGATAGGAACCCAGCATGAGGTGAATATAGTAAAATTCAATAATTTTTATGCCTCTCAGCAATGAAGATCTAGTTTGAAATAAAACTAGGAAGTAAATTAGGAACTCACCTTTATGACTAGTCTATCTGTTCTACTAAATCTGTTTCTTTGATAAGATTGGAGGAAGAAGAACCATTCTAATGTACTCAGTCTATTGTCTTGGATGTATGAATGTATCTTCCACTTCTGAAAATACCAATTGGGACATTTGCATCAATATCCTGGATTTTATATCATTGGTAAGAATATATTACTAGAGAATATTTCTTTTTATGGCAGTCAGCATAAAATTATATGAATTTGCTTTTGTCAATATACAAAATGTTGTCCACCAATAAAATCATTAGTTGGACATGAAATTGTTATATTTTACATTATCTCATTTTTTAAATTAATGATCTACTACAACATAGAGACATCAGTTTTTGTGGTATACATGAGTAAATACCATCACATTGATTTATAAGATTTCAAATTGCTTTGTGTATGTAACATGTTTCCAAATATGATGCCAAATTTAAAATAGTGTATACACTATTTTAAAACTTATCTTTCAAGCACTGTGTATTTTCAAGCACATTTAGTATTTTTCTCTTTCCTAAGCTAACTCCTTTTTAAATATTTATTCAAAAATTAAAGTCCTTTTCTCCCCCTGTATATCCCCCTGCTTTCCCTCCCTTGCCTCTTCCAATCCCTCCAGGTCAGCCTTCAGCCTCCCTGCTCCTCTTCTCCTCATCTTCTCCACAAAAGGGCAAGAAGTTCCAAGGTGGATCTGTTCAGCAACCCCTCCGGGCAGGCCAAATTTTCTCATGCTAATGTCAAGACTGGGTTAGATGTTCCTCAGGAAAGAATGAGCTCTGACATGCCAGTCCACATATAGAAACACAGTCTGATCCGTCCCTGAGGCTCCACATGTTGTCCATGTCAGTGGACAGTTGCCTATACTTGGAGGGCCTAGTTTCTTTTCTTGATCTTTCCTCAGTGGCTGCTCTTGATTCAGTGAGCTCAACAGAACTCCAGCCAGCTATCACTGTGAGAATTTTCCTTAAAATCCCTACTCCCTTGCTCATATAGAGTCTATATTAGTCTATACACTTTTCTTTAAATGAAGAAATAAAAAAGAGATAATATGCTGATTTTTAACTTACCAAGAGCTAGTGAGGTTTTCTTTCTCAAGAATTTAGAAATGTTTATATATAAAATATTATCAGTACAGCATACTTGCTATTTTGACAATAAAATATATCTTAATATGCACATCAAAATATTATTGGATAACACAAAAGGCATCTTAGTTCTGCTTTCTTAATTAAGTAAGTTTACCTAGCCTAGTAACAAATAAGTTTGAGAGATTTTTGACTGAGTTAACCCTAAAATCAACAGAAATCACTAAAAGTTTATTTTTTCTAATCCTGATAATTTTACATAGTCTGAGATTTAGAAGAATTTGAGCATAAATCTCCTCTGTTTTTAAATATACTGACTTACTAACAAGCTTCAAATATAGTGTCTAGAAACATGGATTGGTCATGTGTTACTTTCTCTGGAGTGTCATCACAATGGCAGAATTTATAAAACTCTCTCAATAATTTATGATGAATGAAAGTTATGATTTATTCTGTAATGTTAGTGTTTTATATTAAATGTACACAGAGATTTGTTAAACTAGCACAAAAGTAGCACCATATATCAACTTAGAGAAAGCCTCCCCTTCTTGGATTCATATGAGGGATCACTGGACAATATGTCCAAGTACATCTTGTCATTCCAAGTAGTGATAAGATATTCTCCAGCATCCAGCAGAATCCAGTTATTTCTTTATAAAGTCATTATAGAAAAGTTGCTATTGTCTCTAAGAAATCAAAATCTTTTCTTTACATCTTCTTTCTCTACATTTTTTTTTAAGCATCATAGCAATATATTATCCTGGAAACATTCCCCATATTTTCCTTTGATCACAGATTTTCTCTTAATTGTATGCTCATGATTTCATTTAACTTATCATTTGCTGACATGATATTTTACTCAGAGGTCAGAAGCAAAAACAAAAAACAAATGTGCATTTATCTGAATTCTGGGCTCTACGTACTCTGATAGCTGTAAAAAAAAAAAAAGAATAATATACTTTGACTTCCTACTCCAATGAACTACCCCTAGGGCATGCCAGAAGCCATTATCATTTTTCATGTATTTTGCTCAGCACTCTGAATAAGAGTGAGATCTGGAACTATTTATAATTTCTTTGCATATTTCCTTTATTTGTAAAATGTGAGCTACTACATAGAATATATTTCAATTTTGGTTTAATATTAAATAAAATAAAAGGTAGAAATGCACTTCAGGATAAGTGTAAATAGATTTTATTATCACGATATATATTTTTGCTTTGTTTTTCCCCAATTTATATTAATTATTATCAGAATGTACTGAAAGAAAAATTAAAAAGCCTATTGTCTTTAGTTAGAGAAAGCATTTAAGAGTGTATTTAAATAAACACTGTATATTTCAATAAAATTTAATTTTATTTAAAATGCTCAACAAAATATTGGCAAATCGCATACAACAATATATAAAAATTATCATTCATCATGATCAACTAGGCTTCATCCCAGAAATGCAGGGATGGTCCAACATAGAAAAAACTGTAAATGTCATCCAGCGTATAAACAAACTGAAGGAAAAACCCACATAATCATATACTTAGACACTGAAAAAGCCTTTGACAAAATTCAAAACTCCTTTATGATAAAAGCTCTAGAGAGATCAGGAATACAAGGAAAACATCTCAATATAATAAAGGCGATTTACAAGAAGCCCACAGCCAACATCAAACATAATGGAGAAAAACTCAAAGTAATCTCAATAAAATCAGGAACTAGACAAGGATGTACTCTCTCTCATTATCTATTCAATATAGTTCTTGAAGTCTTAGGTAAAGCAATAAGAGAACGAAGGAGATAAAAGGGATACAAATTGACAATGAAGAAGTGAAACTATGTCTGCAGATGATATGATTGTATACATGAATGACCCTCAAAATTCTACCAGGGAGCATCTACAGATTATAAACACCTTCAGTAATGTAGCAGGATACAAGATTAATTCAAAGAAATCAATAGCCCTCCTATACACTAAAAATAAAAGGGCTGAAAAAGAAATAAGGGATACATCACCCTTTATAATAGCTGCAAATAGCACTAAATACCTTAGAGTAACTATAACCAAAGAGGTAACAGATCTATTTGACAAAAATTTTAAAACACTGAAGAAAGAAATTGAAGAGAATATCAGAAAATGGAAAGCTCTCCCATGTTCCTGGATAAGTAGGATCAACATAATAAAAATGGGAATTCTACCAAAAGCAATCTACAGATTCAATGC
Organism: Sigmodon hispidus; assembly: GCA_004025045.1. Taxonomy (NCBI): domain Eukaryota; kingdom Metazoa; phylum Chordata; class Mammalia; order Rodentia; family Cricetidae; genus Sigmodon; species Sigmodon hispidus. The sequence continues at coordinate 22,954 of PVIH01005411.1, forward strand.
ACTTCCCATCAAAATCCCAACACAATATTTTACGGACCTTGTAAGAACAATGCTCAACTTCATTTGGAATAATAGGAAGGCCAGGACTGCAAAAACAATTTTGCTCAACAAAAGAACGTCAGGAGGCATCACCATCCATGACTTCAAGTTATACTATAGAGCTACAGTAATAAAAACAGCCTGGTATTGGCATAAAAACAGACTTGTGGATCAATGGAATTGAATTGAGGATTCGGGCATTAACCTAAAAACCTATGAACACCTGATCTTTGACAAAGAGTTCCAAAATATTCAAAGGAAAAAAGATAATATCTTTAACAAATAGTGTTGGCATAGTTGTTTGGTAGTGTGTAGAAAAATGCAAATAAATCCAAGCCTATCACCCTGCACAAAACTCAAATCCAAAGGGATCAAAGACCTCAACATAAACCCAGCTACTCTGAACTTGATAAAAAAGAAAGTGGGAAATACCCTCCAACAAATTGGTACAGGCAACCACTTCCTAAATATAATACCAGTAGCATAGACACTAAGAACAGCAATCAATAAGTGGGATCTCCTGAAACTGAGAAGCTTCTGTAAAGGCAAGGACACAGTCAATAGGAGAAAACGACAGCCTACAGAATGGGAAAAGATTTTCACCAACCCTACCAATGATAGAAGATCGAACTCTAACATATATAGAGAACTCAAGAAACTAGAGCCCAAAACCTTGAATGACCCAATCAAAAATGGGGTTCAGAACTAAAAACGGAATTCTCAGCAAAAGAATTACAAATGTCTGAAAGGCACTTGAAAAAGTTCTCAACTTCTTTAGCCATCAGAGAAATGCAAATCAAAACAACTTTGAGATACCACCTGACACCTGTCAGTTTGGCTAAGATAAAAGACAGAGATGACAGCCTATGCTGGAGAGGTTGCAGAGCAAGGAGAATACTCCTCCATTGTTGGTAGGAGTGTAAGCTTGTTCAGCCACTCTGGAATGCAGTATGATGGTTTCTCAGAAAACTGGGAATCAATCTCCCCAAGGATACCCTAAAAATGCACATTCGCACTCCAAAGGCAATAGCTGAACTATGATCATAGCAGCATTATTCATAATAGCAAGAACCTGGGAACAACCTAGATTGCCCCCTCAACTGAAGAATGGATTAACAAACTGTGGTGCATCTACACAATGTAGTACTTCTCAGCATTAAGAAAAAATGATATCCTAAAATTTGCAGGCAAATGGATGGATTTGGTGAATAACCTCCTGAGTGAGGTATCACAAACACAGAAATAGAAGCCAGGGATGTACTCACTCATTAGTGAACTCTAAATAAAAAAGCAAAAAGCAAGACAAATCATGTTGAATCTGCAAACCACAACCACTGAGCAGCTTGGGTTCTGAAACACCTTGGATTGGCACCTTGGATCCCACTCCATCTAGAGGAACAACTGACTCAGTCTTGATTTTGTGGTGAGGATACTGGATCTGTCAGGAGTGGATGCAGAACTAAGCCATATTGGGACATTTGGACCTTGGGACTTCCTGCCCTTGCTGGGGAGGAGATCAGGAGATGTGGAAAAGAGAGAGTGACTGGATGGGGTTGGAGGGTGAAGGGACCTTGATCAAGAATATACACTGATAGAAAATGTGACTTTGTTCATAATAAAAAAATTCCTATACAATAAAAAAAAAGGATGACAATACAGGAGAGGGAGTGGATCCTGATACATCATTCCATGACATGGCAATTTTTAAGATTGGAAGACTGTATAGGACTCTTAATTCTCTTTTCTTAAGAATATGGCCACCTGGAAGTTACTTCTGAGCTAGTAGGTGACAACTAGCTTGTCCATATGGAAAGCATTTATTAAAAATAGTAAGTTACTCCTTTTTAAAACAAAGAAGATCAGTATATTAGGAGAGAATTCTATTGTTTTAGGAGGCCATAGGGGGCACAAGAGGGACATGGGGAGACACAACCAAAGTATGTTGCATTTACAAATAAAAATCAAAAAGAATGAAAAAAATTAGATAATGTACTTAAGAGTGTATTCAAATAAAATAGTGTAAAAAAGCACTGAACCATATTTAACTCTTGAGTTATGTCAACAAATGTATCTCTGATTTTCATGTATCTAGTAAATCAATAATATAAAACCACATGGTAAACAAATTTAGGCATTTGTGTAAGCTCTGTTGAGCAGTATATTTACAGAACATACCATTTAGAATAATAATATAATTCAATTTCAAATTTACCCATAACTATGTTAGAAAATTTTAGGTTATACAATTCATAAAATCAAGAAAATATAAAAAATGTAACTGATATGTCCTTTGATTAACATGAAATATTTAAAGTATGAAATTTGTACTCGTTTGAAAATAGAAACAAAACTATTACCTAAGAAAAATTATACAGCAAGTTTCTTTATTGCGAAATAAATAATTTCTGAGAATTTTTCTACTTTTGAAACTTGACATGAGTTGTCATTTGCTATATAAAAGAAAAATATCACAGACTCTTGAGGTTAAGCATTTGCAGATATTTAAAAATCTGTCTATTCATCAAGGTAAAGATATTTGAGGACCACTGTAAAGTTAATCTGTTCATTCATTCATGTATCACACAATAATAACCTCATTCATGTACTGTCAGTGACATTCTGTCATGTCATGAGGGCTCAATAATAATTTTTTACATTAAATTACAGTGAATAAACTTGTTCTTCTCATCTTGAGAGTGATGAGACCAGGGTAAAAAGCCCTGTGGCTTTGCTGTTCAAAAAATGTTAGAATAGCTCAGTAATTAATAATGTACCACTGATTATTAACATGTAAGGACAAATGAAGTAAGTTTCTTCCAGTCTTTCTCTAGAATTATACTTTTAACATTACAAGGACTATAATATGTACTTGCCTACTGTATTCAGAGAGATAGAGGCAGAACCAAGGTTAATATATGAATTAATGTACTTTAGAGCTCTAGTGCAAAAGTACTGTCATTATAATACTCAATTATGAAGACAAAAAGATTGTTCCATCTGTAAATGATCTCACCTACCAAGACCATTGGCTTGTTTCATCATTGGACCCACATGATAAGGAAAAAACAAAAACAAAAACAAAAATTCTTCCAGTTCTCTGAAATTATTGTGGCATGTGTATGCAAAAGTGAATCACACACACACACACACACACACACACACACACACACACAAACACATAAAATAATTTGTAAATGTTCACTTACTTTAGGTTGAGATTGATGAAGGTAAATAGGGAAAAAAATGAAAGAATAAACTGACCCAATAGAAGCATATTTTTAATCAGAAAAGTGAGGGGCAATAGTCTCTCTATAGAAATAGAGACTGTGTATCCATACTCAGGGGAATTAGGAGTTCTGATAAAATGGACAAAAAGGACTTTTATGATGGAAGATTCCATCACTGCTTTGGCTCTCAAGGGAAAGGAGAATCTTCCTTTTAGGAGGGCACATTACCTTGAGTGGTTTGAAAAATATTGAACCCCATAGCCTAAAATATTTGAATGCTTAGTCACCAAGGAGGAGCATTATTTAAAAGGATTCAATGGTTTAGGATGTATGGCCTTGGTGGAGGAAGCACATGACTAGGGGTGGGCTTTGAAGTTTCCTTTGCATGAGGAAGTAGCGCTCAGTCACTGCTTCAACATTTGCCTACATGCTACCATGCTCCTTGTCATAATAATAATGGACTAGACCTCTGACATGCAAATGAGGCCCTTTTTAAATGTTTTTCTTCATAAGAGTTGCCTTGATGATGGCATTGCTTCATCGCTATAGAGGAAGACTAGCACACTCTTTAGTAATCTTTTATCAAGAGCTTTCTGGATGGTAGCAGTCTACAGATGTTAGTCAAACATTTCTTTTCTTGGAGTTCCTAAATCATTTAGGTCATTAACACTTCAACATATGTGTAGTTTATTGCTAAATAAAAAATTCATTCCAGATAGTTCATGTAAATGAACTCATTAATCTACAAAACATTTTCTTATACTAGAAAGTATTGTGAAATGTATATGAGCTTTAAGAAAGTATTCAAGGCTTCTACACTGTTGACGACCATCAACGTTCTAAACAAACTACAAGGAGGTCTTATTTGTCATCTTGAGCATCCTATAATACTGATCATGAATCCTCTCATCAAAGCCTCATTTTGGATTTCTGTTACACATCTCTATGGCATTCTGTAAATAAACATTGATGTTATTAGAATGTACATATAGAATACATTTGTAAGTATGTCATGCATGGTAATTTTCTTGGGAAAAAATTTATCTATCCAAAAAGTTAAAACTGGTAGTATAGGTAAATGTAACTACTTTTAATTAAATATTATACATAACAATCTCTTTTTGTTAATTTTCATTTCTTTCTGTACTAAATAAAACTTACATTTTCCCAACAACTCACCTGTCTTTGTCAGTATATAGTGTTTCAATTAATATTTATTTCTGCTTCTAAATATTTCTTGTCTTGCACAAAATTTGTAAGACAGAATTGAAAAATCCTTAAACCAATATTTCATAAGGAAGATATCAACAATATCTATTTATAGCTGTTATACCCTAATACCAAACAAAGTTGAACAAATATAAATCGATATCTTGAACTCTATGTAACAAAAATGTTTCTAAATGAAATATAAAATAAATGAGTAAATTAGTGATTCAGTGATCTATACACTAAGACCTATGTGAGCCTTACAATGGCATGAAAAAAATACAGGACGATTTTGGAAATTTAAATTGCATGAGAAGGAGCAATGGCATGTACTGTAGTGTCTTCACTGACTCATGGATTTAGTGTGAAGAACAGTTCCAGTTGTTATAAGGAAAAAGCAAAAGACTTCTTAATTATACATGCATTTTAAGGAAATCCATTATTCTTATAGACAAATGTAATCTTCACCCCTTAGTAAGGAAACTTCTCTTTGCAACAGACAAATACCACTACAGGAAACCATAGCCTATAATAATCCAGAGTTGTGGGACCCAGTCAAAATGGATTTATCTACACAACAACTTCTGCTACTGAGTCTCAGTACATCATGCAGAAAGGGATGGGAATTTTGTAATAGCCAGATCAGAAGGTTCATTGTCAGAATCTAGTATTTTCAGAAGCTACATCTGTAAAATCTCACCAACATGACTGCCAAAACAAGAGCTTAAAAACACAACAAAAATAGACCTGTCAAAGAACAGGGCAGAAAAGGCACATGACCTCACGCCTACACAAAATCTACAGACAACTAAGGAATGCATAAAGTGGGATAAATTTGGGATAAATTTTTCTCTAGGGAAAAAGCACAACAATTGGTTATCCAATACCAAATAGTTAGCCCTGAAAACATACATGTAACATTATATATACCAAGCAGGTTATATTAAGCATATGTATCCTCAATGTGTGTGTATACATATATATAGCATATATATATACAATAACCATTAATACTAAAGGAGGTAATGAATTAAATGAGGGTAAAGATGAAAATATGTTAGTAGAAAGGGAAGGAGGAAATGCAATTCATTATATTTTCAAAAGTCAAAAAAAAAGGAAGTTGACTGAGTAAGGGCTGATCCTGAAGGAGTGAATATGATCAAAATAGTTTGGATGAAATTCTTTTTTTATAGAATAAAATCTCATGTTTTATCCATGTATCTCCTTGTTAGAGTTAATATAATACTACTTAAAACATAGAAAATGTAAAGAATAACCTAAAAATAATCAATAGAAAGGTGTTATAAAAAAGAAGAATCTTGCTCTGAACATACTACTGATCAGTTCAAATGGGATATCATCAAAATGCAGATGAAAGACAAATATTTTAATGTTATCAGGACATAGAAAGATAAGGGTGAAACAAATGTTTGTTGTTAAGTGAAAGAAACTAATTTGAAAATGACACAAACTAAATTCTTACAACTACACAAAATGAAGCTGACAAACTACAGGGATGCTGAAAGTTCAGGTGTTGATTAAGATAAAGAAACAAGAATGTTGTACAGAGCTATGGAGATTACTTTTAAGGTGGAGAAATCATTTGTTAGGGTTCTATAATGATTGATACGTGGCTTTGCACATTTGACAAAGACCATTGAACTTCATGACACATACACTGAACCTTAAAATACATTAAAAGAAAAATCATTTAGAATGTCAAGAGTTCTCAAGAAGTAATAAAGTATGGAATAGAAAAATATAACTTTTTTCAAAAATTTTCTTTATTAATTCAAAGTTATGTTTATTTTTTTGCTTTTTTATTATGAATAAATCACATTTTTTATCTGTGTATACCCTTATTCAAGCAAAAACATAAAATGTAAGAGTGTAAGAGAATATAACTATGCTTAAAGTAACAAAGAAATGAAGTGAATAAATAATTATGGAGATGGGAAAGGTGGCAATAGTGGTGTAGATAACTTAGAAATAGGTAGAATCTGTAAAAATAAAAGGCAAAAAAATATAATACTATTCTTTATAAATCTTGCAGTGGGCTATTTATTTTCAATAGCATTCTTATCTACAAGTACTGAAAAAAACAAGAAAATTGATTTTATGTTGTAATTGTCAAGATCTTCCTTGCTTGAGTGGGCATTAACAAGTAAATAAGGTAAAATGCTAGAAAAATTCGCATGCTTGTAGATCAGACTTTATCATATTTCTTATGTGAAAAAGGTTAATTATGGTATCATTACATAAATGTACATGGGGAATATAGAGATACAAATTAATACTCTATTTTAACTGAGAATATAAAAGTATGATAATATTCAAATATAAGTAGACATCCCTTTTGCCCAAGTTGTATTCTAATATTACTGTCCTGAAAACTGGAGCCATGGAGACTTCAATAATAGAACCAATAAACATATGAGTTGTTATTGGTGTTCTCTTTTATTTAAAAAAAAAGTGGAAAAAATGAAGGAAGAAAAGTAAAAGAAATAAAGGAAAGAAGAAAAGAAAAATAAAGGAGAGAAGGAGAGACTGAGGGAGAGAAGGGAAAGGAGGGATGGAAAAGCAAGAAACAAAGAATAAATACATAATAACAGGAGTTTACTGTAAAACATGGAGGCAAAATAACAAGACAGTAAGAGTGTCCAAATCATAACAATTACTCTGCAAACACAGAATTAAGTTTTTCATAAAAGTATGTCAGTAAATTTCAAGTTATATAATCGGTTTCTAAATTGAATTTTAAAGCAATAGAATACTTCTGAATGTTCCTTACTCTACAATGCATTTCTTTTTTTTATTTTATTTTGTATTTATCACGAAAAACAGTAAATTGAATTTAAAATGCTGATAAGTTAACAATAACTATAAAGAAAATAAAAATCATAAGCATGACTTATCAAGGGTGATAATGCAAATAATTTGCTACACATAAAATTAGTTTGTGTTCAGCTTTCCCTCTGAATTTTTTTTTCCTATCCCTGTATATCCCCATTCAAGGTCCCTTCCACCTCCCGCCACATGAGGTTACCCTTTCTTTCTCCACTATTCCCCATCTAACCCATGGGCAGGCTGCAGACAGTCTCATAGTCCCACTGATCCAATAAAGCTTAGTTCAGTCTCACCTCCTGGCAATTCCAGTTTTGTCCCCACTCCCTCAAGAGTGAGTCAGGTGTTCCTATAGGTATAGCGGGATCCGAAAGGTCACTCCAGGGTGTTTCTGATCCCAAGTGGTTTAGTGGTTGTGGTTTGGAGCTTGGGCATGCTTGCCTTTTTTCTTGTTAGTTTGTTTAGAGACAACTAATGTATGAGTATATCCCCTGCTTATCTTTGTGGGTTTGTGATACCTCACTCAGGAGGATATTCTCCAATTCCATCCATTTACCTGCGAATTTTAGGATATCATTTTTTCTTACTGCTGAGTAGTATTCCATTGTGTAGATGTACCACAGTGTGATAATCCATTTTTCAGTTCAGGAACATCTAGGTTGTTTCCAGGTTCTTGCTACTACAAATAATGCTGCTATGAACATAATTGAGCTAATACCTTTGGAGTGTGACTGTGCATCTTAAGGGTATATACCCAGAAGTGGTATTTCTGTGTCCTTGGGGAGATTGATTCTCAATTATCTGAGAAACCTCCATATTGCATTCCAAAGTGGCTGAACAAGCTTACACTCCCACCAACAATGGAGGAGTGTTCCCGTTGATCCACATCCTATCCAACATATGCTGTCATCTGTGCCTTTTATCTTAGCCAATCTAAGAGGTGTTAGGTGGTATCTCAAAGTTGTTTTGATTTGCATTTCTCTGATGGCTAAAGATGAAGAGCACTTTTTCAGGTGCCTTTCAGCGATTTGTAATTCCTCTGCTGAGAATTCCCTTTTTAGATCTGTAACCCATTTTTTGATTGGGTTATTCAAGGTTTTGGGCTCTAGATTCTTGAGCTCTTTATATATCATAGAGATCAGTCCTCCTCTATCACTTGTAGGGTTGGTGAAAATCTTTTCCCATTCTGTAGGCTATCATTTTGTCCTATTGACAGTGTCCTTGGCTTTACAGAAGCTTCCTAGCTTAAGGAGATCTCATTTATTGATTGTTGATTTTAGTGTCTGTGCCACTGGTGCTATATTTAGGAAGTGGTTGTCTGAGCCAATTTGTAGAAGTGTATTTCCCACTTTCTTCTCTATCAAGTTCAAAGGGGCTGGGTTTATGTTGAGGTCTTTAATCCACTTGGATTTGAGTTTTGTGCAGGGTGACAGGCTCGGATCTATTTGCATTTTTCTACACACTTCCATCCAGCTTTGCCAACACCATTTGTTAAATATACTATCTTTTTTCCATTGAATGTTTTGGGCCTCTTTGTCAAAGATCAGGTCTTCATAGGTTTTTGGGTTAATATCTGAATCCTCAATTCTATTCCATTGATCCACAAGTCTGTTTTTATGCCAGTACTAGGCTGTTTTTATTACTGTACCTCTATATTATACCTGGAAGTCAGGGATGGTGATACCTCCTGAGGTTCTTTTGTTGAGTAAAATTGTTTTGGCAATCCTGGCTTTCCTGTTATTCCAAATGAAATTGCGTATTGTTCTTTCAAGGTCCAAGAAATATTGTGTTGGGATTTTCATGGGCAGTGCATTGAATCTGTAGATTGCCTTTGGTATAATTGCCATTTGTACTATGTTGATCCTACCTATCCAGGAAAATGGGAGAGCTTTCCATTTTCTGATATTCTCTTCAATTTCTTTCATCAGTGATTTAAAATTTGTGTCAAATAGGACTGTTACTCCTTTGGTTATAATTACTCTAAGGTATTTAATACTATTTGCAGCTATTATAAAGGGTAATGTTTCCCTTATTTCTTTTTCAGCTCTTCTATCTGTAGGGTATAGAAGAGCTACTGATTTCTTTGAGTTAATTTTGTGTCCTGCTACATTGCTACTGATTTCTTTGAGTTAATTTTTTTTTCCTGCTACATTGCTGAAGGTTTTTATCAGCTGTAGCAGTTCCTTGGAAGAATTTTGTGGGTCACTTATGTATACAATCATATCATCTGCAAATAGAGATAGTTTCACTTCTTTTTTTCCAATTTGTATCCTCTTAATCTCTTTTTGTTCCCTTATTCCTTTGGCTAAAACTTAAAGACCTATATTGAATAGATAAGGGGAGAGAGGACGTCCTTGTCTAGTTCCTGATTTTAGTGTGATTGCTTTGAGTTTTTCTCCATTAAGTTTGATACTGGTTGTTGGCTTCTTGTAAATCGCCTTTATTGTATTTAGGTATTCTCCCTGTATTCCTGATCTCTCCAGGGCTTTAATCATAAAGGAGTGTTGGATGTTGTCATAGGCTTTTTCTGCATCTAAGGATATGATCATGTGGTTTTGTTCCTTTAGTTTGTTTATATGATGGATAACATTTACAGTTTTTCGTATGTTAAACCAGCACTGCATTTCTGGGATGAAGCCTACTTGGTCGTGGTGGATGATATCTTTTATACATTGTTGTATACAGTTTGCCAAAATTTTGTTGAGAATTTTAGCATCAATATTCATGAGGGAAATTGGTCTGTAATTCTCCTTCTTTGTTGTGTCTTTGAGTGGCTTGGGTATTAGGGTGATTGTGACCTCATAAAAGGAATTTGACAATATTCCTTCAGTTTCTACTGTGTGAAATAGTTTGAGGAGTAACAGTAGTAATTTTTCTTTGAATGTCTGGTATAATTCGGCACTGAAACCATCCCAGCCAGGGCTTTTAATTTTTGGGGAGGTTTTTAATGATAGCTTCAATTTCCTTAAGGGTTATAGGCCTGTTCAGGTAGTTAATCTGATCTTCATTTAATTTTGGTAGATGGTACCTGTCCAGAAAGCTGTCCATTTCTTCTAGGTTTTCCATTTTTGTGGAATATATATTTTTAAAATATGATCTGTTAATTCGCTGTATTTCCTGGGGGTCTGTTGTTATGTCCCCTTTTCACTTCTGATTTTGTATATTTGAACACTCTCTCTCTGTTTTTTGATTAGTTTGGCTAAGGGCTTATCTATCTTGTTAATTTTCTCAAAGAACCAACTCTTAGATTCATTAATTCTTTGTATTCTTTTTGTTTCAATTGTATTGATTTCAGATCTAAGTTTGATTATTTCCTGCCATCTACTCCTTCTAGGTGAGTTTGCTTCTAATTGTTCTAAAGCTTTCAGCTGATCTGTTAGGTCTCTAGTGTGGGATTTCTTTAGGTTTTTCATATAGGCTTGTAGCGCTATGAATTTTCCTCTTAAGACTGCTTTCATTGTGTCCCACAAGTTTGGATACGTTGTGGATTCATTTTCATTAAATTCTAGGAAGACTTTGATTTCTTTCTTGATTTCTTCCTTGACCCAGAGATGGTTCAGCTGAGTGATGTTTAGTTTCCATGAGTTGGTAGGCTTTCTTCGTGTTTTGACATTGTTGAACTGTAACTTTAGGCCCTGGTGGTTCGATATGTTACAAGGGATTATTTCCACTATTTTGTATCTGTTGATATTTGCTTTATGACCAATTATGTGGTCAGTTTTGGAGAAAGTTCCATGAGGAGCTGAGAAATATGTACATTCCTTTGCGTTTATGTGGAAGCTTCTGTAGAAATCTATTAAATCCATTTGCATCATAACCTCTTTTAGACTCCTTATTTCTCTGTTGAAACTCTGTCTAGTTGATCTATCCAGGGTTGAAAGTGGGGTACTGAAGTCTCCCACTATTGGGGTATAAGAACTGATGTGGGATTTGAGCTTTAGCAGTGTTTCTTTTACATAAGTAGGTGCCCTTATATTAAGGGAATAAATATTCAAGATTGAAATTTCCTCTTGACCAATTGTTCCTGTGATGAGTAAGTAGTGACCATCTTGGTCAATTTTTATTGCTTTTAGCTTAAAGTTTACTTTGTTAGATATTAGAATTGCAACCCCTGCTTGTTTCTTAGGACCATTTGACTGAAAAATCTTTTCCAAACCCTTTATTCTAAGCCTGTGTCTGTCCTTGAGGTTGAGGTGTGTTTCTTGAAGGGAACAGAAGGATGGCTTCTGTTGTTGTATCCATCTTGTTAGTGTGTGACGTTTTATAGGCGAGTTGAGTCCATTGATATTAAGGGAAATAGTGACTATTGATTGATATTTCCTGCCATTTTTGGTGGTAACTTGTTTATATTTCCTTTCTTTTGGAGTATTCATCTGTGGAATTATTGATTGTTTGTGATTTCATGGGTGTATCTGGGGTCCTTAAGTTGGAGTTTTCCCTCTAATACTCTCTGTAATGCTGGATTGGTAGATAGATATTCTTTCATTCTGACTTTGTCATGAAATATCTTGTTTACTCCATCTATAGTGATTGATAATTTGGAGAGTATAGTATTCTAGGTTGGCAGCCATGCTCTTTTAGTGTCTGTATAACTTCTGACCAAGCCCTACTAGATTTCATCATTTCCATTGAATAGTCAGGTGTTATTCTGATGGGTCTGCCTTTATAGGAAAGTAGGCCCTTTTCTTTTGCAGCTCTTAAAATTTTTTCTTTGTTCTGTATGTTTTGTGGCTTGATTATAATGTGGCGGGCTGACTTTTTTTGTGGCCATATATATTTGGTGTTCTGTAAGCTTCTTGTATCTTTATAGGCATTTCCTTCTTCAGATTAGGGAAGTTTTCTTCTATGATTTTATTGAAAACATTATCTGTGCCTTTGAGCTGGTATTCTTCTCCTCCTTCTATTCCTATTATTCTCAAATTAGGTCTTTTCATGGTGTCCCAGATTTCTTCAACATTTTGAGTTATGGCTTTTTTAGATTTACTATTTTCTTTGACTGATATATCTATTTGAGCTACTGAGTCTTCCACTTCAGAGATTCTATCTTCCATCTCTTGAACTCTGTTGGTTATGCTTGTATCTGTGGTTCCAGCTTTTTTTCTTCAGATTTTCTATTTCCATCTTTGCCTCATTTTGTGCCTTTTTTTATTGCTTCTATTTCAGCTTTTAGTTCCTGGTGTGTTTCTTTCATAGATTTGTTCATCTCTTCCAATTCTTTGTTTGTATTTTCTTCTATTTCTCTAAGGCTATTCTATTTTTCATATCTTCTTTGAGAACTTCGATGATCATCAAAAAGGAATTTTTGGTGATGCTTCCTTCTGTTTCTTCTTCATTGCTCAGTTCAGTTCTTGCATTTGCAGGATCACCACTTTCTTCTGAAGTTACCTTCTTGTTCTTTATATTATTATGTAATTTTTTGTACTTGTGTTTGCCCATGGCTTTAGTGGTTCACAATTAGGTGGCTCCTGGTCAGTTGTGCCTCTGGGGCTTGTGTGCCTCCTGTGACCTCTGCGGAAAAGTTCTACTTCTGCACTGTGCAGGGGACTGAATTTCAAGTCTTCAATCTCTCTCTGTTTGACCAATTAGAGGCGGGGTGGCTGCTGTGCAATCTCCCTCTGCAGCAGCTGGGGGGGCTGTGACAGGCAGAGTTTATTTTAGCCTGCTCCAGAGAGCTCTGGGACAGGCTCTGCAGACAGCACCTGGTCCTGAAACAGGAACTGGAACCAATGGGAGCTCAAGTCTCCTCTCCCTGGCAGGAATACAGGTCTGGGGCCTGCTGACCCCTGCTCACCTCTGGGCGATGTCTGAGTCTGTCCTACAGGGTCCCCAGTCCTTATCTGATTGCTCAGTTGTAGGTGGGTAGCTGTGGGAATTCCCTTAGCAGCAGCTTGAGTGGCCGTGACAGGCAGAGTTTATCTCCGCCTGCTCCCCTCTACATTGTATTTCAACTCCATCAATGTCAGATTCTACAATGACTTTTTCCAAAGAGACAACAGAAAAATAATTGACCACAAAGAGTCACTTTATGGGATGAAAGCCGGGGAAGGTTTTCCAGGTGATGAAGGTTATGTCTAACAGTCATCCTAATTTATGCATTTTAGGGCTGAGTGATGAAAATTCTCCAGATTTATTATCTTCCTGTGAAAAGTCCATTCTCTCATTTCATGAAAACACCTCGTGGAAATCTCAATGAATGAATGTTCTAGAAAATATCAGTATGTCTTAAAATCATACATATATTTAAAAAGAACTCAAAAACTACAAACAAATGAGAAATTATCTTAGCTAAAAAATTAAAAAGAAATTAACAATAGGTAAAAAAACTAAAGTTCAAATAAATTATGTATCTCAGATTCTAATGTAATTAGTAATTAAGTCCAATAATTGTAACAAATGTACTATTAAAATGAAATGTTACTATTAGGACTGACTTAGTAAAATGCATAGTAGAACTTTTTCCTTTTGTCATAAATTTTTCTGTAAGTTAAAAAGTTCTTTTGCAATAGTAATTTAAAAAAGAGGTCAAAATCTTAATTTTGAACTCAGGAAATGCAGGAGCCTTCTTGAGGATGAAAAGTGAATGGAGACTTTGTACAATTCTTAAATGATTTTTTTATGTAATCAGAAAAGTTCAGTTTAAAACTTTTGTCTATTCCCAGCAAAATGTGTTAACTTCAATGCCACTGAATGTTAGATATATGTAATGTTAATTTAATAATAATACTATTAAGTGTTTCAGAAAAGAGTTATTTGTTGAAACTTTAAGAGAAAGAATGACCTCCTAGAAAATGATTGAAATTATGAACACATCAAAATAGAAATCATGAGTTTTATTTCATGGTAATGGTTGTGTTCACGTGTCCTACTGAAAAACAAAAGAAGTTTAGAAATGTAACTCTAACAAGGCTGGCATTGCTGTGTTTCCACTTTTCTGGAATGAGGATGGTAAGCGTGTTCTTTCAGTGTCAGCAGGGTTGAATTCATGTTGTCAAGCAATAAAATCTCACAGTAATTTCCATTGTGCTATGTAATCTCTACCAAGCCAATTTATGCTTCTAAGGATTCCCAAGAAGAGTTATGACAAGATAATGCATTGGCTACAAAGAAATGCTCACACCCTTCTAAAAATTTCTCTGCAGAAACTTATGATTAGGTGTCAGATTTTCAAACAGCTACTTTAAAATGGGTTAACTCAAACAAGCCAAAAAAAAAAAAAAAGGCATGTTAAATATAAGTCTTGACTAATTCAAGTCTAAAGTATTCCCTAACATATTAATATACACAATTAATCTACTTGTGAACATTTATGTCAACATTGTTTTTATTAATAACAGTAACAGTATCTCTATAATATCATTAAAGCAAACATAATCCCAAAATTGTTCCATTAATAAAAGCAATGTAATGTGATACATACATTTTTTTTTATATAAACCAATATAGCAAATCTAGATAGATAGAAATTTCAATAGAAAACACTGGTGTGCTCCTGACTTTACATTTTTACTAACAAGTATTTTTATCCTAATATGTGATAATTTAAGTAAGGCAAGAAATAAGCAACAATCTCATTGTCATTTGGTTGTATGATGATTTGTTTCTAAACAGAATGTCTCCTTTTAATAGCAAAACTTATGTACATATCAAGATAGTATACTATATTCATATTCCCATATATTAGTATGGATGCGAGATCATGTTTAAACCAATACATAAAATTTAGCTAAATTCAATATTCTTTGCTCAAAACAGGAATGCTAAATTATAGGGAAAGAAAGTTGGAGATAATTGCTCAGAGAATGATTTTCTGAAGAAATATACAACAGTTATAACAGATTTGGGGCCAGATGTACATAAATTGTAATCAAAAGTAACTTTTGAGATTTTCAGCCCTCTATTTAGTCATTATGCAAAGGGAATAGAATTGATTATGCAAATATTGGAAATGCATAATAAATATAACTGATAGATCTCACTATAAATTAAATCCACACAGAAGAGTTTTTTGTAGCCATGATAATCAAAATTGTGTTAATGAGTTTATTCTGAGACAAACACACAACTTTACTCAGCAATTAGATGAGAATGAAATGCAGTTACAGTAGTCGTATATGTAGAAAGTATAATTTCTAAGACCCTATGTAAGTATTACATAAATATTCAAAAGTATAGATAGTTCCAAATCCTACTGACATTGTTTTATTTACACATACACATTTATATATTTATACATATATAAATATTCATGTAAATTTAATTTATAAATTTGACATAGTAAGTGGTTAACAAATATAAAAAATATTAAAAACTATAAGAATACATGCTAATAAAATATATAGAAATGTATTTTCTCTCAAAATATCTTTATTTGCTGTACTCCTCTTAAGATGAAATTAGATGATGCTATACATATACTTGAGATGGACTAAAGTAAATAATACAGGCAGTGGAATGAATATTAAAACCCGGTATAGCTTAACTGAATAAAATAATCAGTTAGGTAACAAACATTACTTCATATTTAAGACAGTTACTAAGGCCCTGAAGAGTACTGGTGAATCCAATGTGTTTTCAATATAAAAGGGATGTTATGCTCATTAGGCAGGGTTAAAAAGTTATTTTGAAATTTCACCTTGGTACTCAGAACTTCACACCATTTTGAAATACGCAAGAATTAAATAAAGACATGAATTGACAGTCCACCCAGACCATGGCTGGTGTGATAGCAGTGCCAGAGCAACAGACTTGCTGGGTATACAGCTGGGAGGTAAGAGGTGAACCAGTAACCTACGCTCCTGGTCCACAGTACACCCAGACCCAGGCCACAGCTAGAGTGGTAGCAGAGCAGGAGCAGAAGACTTGCTAGGAACACAGCTGACAGGTGAGAGTTCAAGGAGTGATTTCCACTCCTAGAGCACAGTCCTTCCAGACCACATGTGGACTCATAGCACTACAGCCTCAAGAGAATGGCTGACTGATGAACACATAGCTGATTAAAAGTCCTCAGACCAACAACCCACTAAGAGCCTACCAAGAACTAACCAAGAGTGAATTGAGAAAACAATGAGTAGACACCCATGCAACAATATATATAACAAGACACCACCAGAAGAAGCAAGTAGCTCTGTAGCTTCAAGACCTGAACATAGCAATGAAGAGGAAACCAAAGGAAATGACCTTAAAAACAGCTTATTGAAATTGATGGAAGCCTTAAAAGAGCATATAAAAAACTCAAAGAAATAGAAGAAAATACAAAAAAAAATTAGAAGAGATGAACAAATCGCTGAAAAAAAAAAGAAAGAAAACCAAGAAAGAGAAAGCAAACAGGTGAAGGAAGCTTTACAGGATTTAAAATTTAAAATAGAAGCAATAAAGAAGACACAAACTGAGACAGAGTTTGAAATAGAAAATCTGAAAAAGAGACCTGGAACCTCAGAATCAAGCATGACCAGCAGAATCCAAGAGATGGATGAGAGAATCTCTGGAGTGGAAGACTCAATAGTGATAATCGATACATCAGTTAAAGAAAAACACTAAAACACAAAAAGGTCATGACATAAAATGTCCAGGAAATTTGGGACACCATGAAAATGCCAAATCTGAGAATAATTGGAATTAAAGAGGGAGAAGAACACCAGCTCAAAGGAACAGAAGATATATTCGACAAAATCATAGAAGAAATCTTCCTCAACCTAAAGAAGAAAATGCCTATAAAGATAAAGGAAGCCTAAAAAACACCAAATAGACTAGACCCAAAAAAAGTCTGCTTGCCATATAGTAATCAAGCCACTAAACCTACAGAACAAAGACAAAATACTGAAAGCTGCAAAGGAAAAAGGTCAAATTACCTATAAAGGCAGACCCATCAGAATAATACCTGACTATTCAATGAAAACAATGAAAGCAAGAAGGTACTGGACATTATACAGACACCAAAAGTCCATGAATGCCAACCAAGACTATTGCACCCAGCAAAACTATCAATCAACATAGATGAAATAAGCAAGCTATTTCATGACAAAACCAGATTTAATCAATAACTAACCACAGATCCAGTCCTCCAAAAAGCCCTAGAGGGAAGACACTAAGCTAAGGAAACCAGAAGCACCCATGTAACTACAAACAACTGATAAGCCCACAGAGGAACCTTCCACAAAAAAAGAAAATACAAGCTACTACCAAAAATGACAGGAAACATCAATCATTGGTCATTAATATCCCTTAATATCAATGAACTCACCTCACCTATCAAAAGACATACCCTAGTATGATGGATACAAAAACAGAAACCATTCTTCTTCTGCATACAAGAGACACATCTCAACTTCAAAGACAGACACAGGCTCAGAGTAAAGGGTTGGGAAAAGAATTTCCAACCAAATGGCCCTAGGTAACAAGCTTGTGTAGCCATTCTAGTATATAACAAAATAGAGTTTAAACTGAAATCAATAGAAAGAGACAAGGATGTACACTACTTATTCATCTCAGAAAAAATCCATCAAGATGAAATTTAAATCCTGAATATCAATGCCCCTAACTCAGGGCACCTTCATATATGAAAGAAACTCTACTAAAGTTTAAACTTCATATCAAACATGACATACTAATAGTGGGAGAATTTAACACTCCACCTTCTTCCTTGAATAGGTCAAGCAGACAGAAACTCAACAGAGAAATAAGGCAACTAGCAGAAGTTATGACTCAAATGGACCTAGTTGAGATATACCAAACCCTCCACCCAAACAAAAAGGAATACATATTTATCAGCACTCCATGGAACTTTATCTAAAATTGACCACATACTAGGTCATAAAGCAAATATCAACAGGTCCAAAAAAATGGGTATAACTACTAGTATCAGATCAGATCACCATGGTCAAATGTTAGAGTTAAACATCACCAAAATTCACAGAAAGCCTACCAATTCATGGAAAGTAAACATCACTCAACTGAACCACCACTGGGTCAAGGAAGAAATTTAGAAAGAAATGAAAGATTTCCTAGAATTTGATGAAAATGAGTGCATGAAATACCAAACTTATAGGACACAGTGAAGGCAGTCTTAAAAGGAAAATTCATAGCACTAGATGTTTACATCAAAAGACTAGAGAAATCCCACACAAGAGAACTATCAGCCTTAGAACAATTAGAAGCAAACTCACCTAGAAGGAGTAGACGGCAAGAAATAATGGAACTTAGAGCTGAAATCAACACATTGAAACAAAAAGAATAATACAAATAATCAATGAGTCAAAGAGTTAGTTCTTTGAGAAAGTCAACAAGATGGATTAAACTCTTGTCCACACTAAGCAAAAAGCAGAGAGAGAAAGTATCCAAATAAACAAAATCAGAAATGAAGTAAGGAACATAACAACAGAACCCCAGGAAATTCAGAGAATTATCAGGTCATACTTTGAAAATCTATACTCCAAAGAATGGAAAACATAAAAGAAGTGGACAGCTTTATCAACAGGTACAATCTACCCAAATTAAATCAAGATCAGATTGAAGATGTAAACATATCCATAACACTAAAGGAAATTGAAGGTCTCATTAAATGTATAAAGAATAAGAAAATCCCAGGCCCAGATAGTTTCAGTGCAGAATTTACATTCAAAGTAGAGCTAATACCAATACTCCTCAAACTGTTCCATACAGTAGAAACTGAAGGAATATTACTAAATTCTTTTCATGAGGCCACAATAACCCTGATACCACAGCCACTCAAAGCCAAAACAAAGAGAATTACAGACAATTACACTCATAAACACAGATGCAAAAATTCTCAACAAAATTCTGGCAAACCGAATCCAACACCATGTAAAAAAAAAAAAAAAAAAAAAGTCATTCACCAAGATCAAGAAGGCTTCATCCCAGAAATGCAAAGGTGGTTCAACACAAGGGAAACTGTAAATATCATCGATCATATAAACAAATTTAAGGAAAAAAAACCCACATGATCATATCCTTAGATAGTGAAAAAGCCTTTGACAAAATCTAACACTCCTTCATGATAAAGTGTTGGAGAAATCAGGAATACAGGGAAAATATCTCAATAAAATAAAGGCAATTTACAAAAAGCCGACACCAGACATCAAACTAAATGGAGAAAAAAATCAAAACAATCCCACTAAAATCAGAAACTAGACAAGGCTGTCCCTTCTCCCCTTATTTATTCAACATAGTTCTTGAAGTATTAGCTAAAGCAATAAGAGAATGAAGATTAAGGGGATACAAATTGGTAAAGGACAAGTGAAACTATCTCTATTTGCAGATGACATGATTATATACATAAGTGACCTACAAAATTCTACCATGGAACTTCTACAGCTGATAAATGTCTTCAGCAATGTAGCAGGATACAAGATTAAGTCAAAGAAATCAGTAGCCCTCCTATATACTAATGATAAAAGGACTGAAAAAGAAATAAGGGAAACTTCACCTTTATAATGGCTGCAAATAGCATTAAATACCTCGGTGTAACTATAACCAAAGAAGTAACAGATCTGTTTGAGTAAAACTTTAAATCACTGAAGAAAGAAATTGAAGAGGATATCAGAAAATGGAAAGCTCTTCCAAGTTCCTGGATAAGTAGGATCAACATAGTGAAAATGGCAATTTTACCAAAGGCATTCTGTAGATTCAATGTAATTCCAAAAAAAAATCTCAAAACAATTTTTTACAGACCTTGAAAGGACAATACCCAATTTCATTTTGGTTAACAAAGGAGCCTCAGGAGGTGTCACCATCCCTGTCTTCAAATTATACTATAGAGCTACAGTAATAAAAGCAGCTTGGTACTGGCATAAATACAGATGTGTGGATCAATGGAATTGTATTGAGAATCTCAACATTTACCCACACACCTATGAACACCTGATTTTTGACAATGAAGCCCAAAATATTCAGGGGAAAAAAAGGATAGTATCTTCAAGAACTGGTGTTGGCATAATTGGATGATACTGTGTAGAAAAATACAAATAGATCCAAACCTATCACCCTGCACAAAGCACAAATTCAAGTGCATCAAAGACCTCAACATAAACCCAGCTACTCTGAACTTGATAGAAAAGAAAGTGGGAAATACCCTCTAACAAATTGGCACTGGTGAACACTTCCTAAATATAACACCAGTAGCACAGACACTAAAAACAACAATCAATAACTGGTACCTCCTGAAACTGAGACTCTTCTGTAAGGCCAAGGACACAGTCAATAAGACAGAATGACAACCTACAGAATGGGAAAAGATTTTTATCAACCCTACATGTGAAAGAAAACTGATCTCTAAAATATAGAGAGAACTCAAGAAACTACAGCCCAAAACCTTAAATAACTCAATCAAAAAATGGGGTTCAGAACTAAAAAGGGAATTCTCAGCAGAATTACAAATGGCTGAAAGGCACTTGAAAAAGTGCTCAACTTCTTTAGCCATCAGAGAAATGCAAATCAAAACAACTTGGAGATACCACCTTACACCAGTCAGAATGACTCAGATTAAAAATACAGATGATGGACTGTGCTGGAGAGGATGTGGAGCAAGGAGAACACTGTTCCATTTGGTGGAAGTGTAACATTTTCAGCCACTCTGCAATGCAGTATGACAGTTTCTCAGAAAACTGGGAATCAATCTCCCCAAGGATCCAGCAATACCACTTTTAGGCATATACCCTAAAGATGCACATTCGCCCTCTAAAAGCATTAGCTCAGCTATGTACATAGCAGCATTATTTGTAGTCTCTGGCAGGGATGTGATTGTAGAAGATCTCATTTTGCTAAAGGGTTGGCCACAGGATGTTTAATTATGCCCCAGTAGATAATTGAACAGCATGAAAGGGCTTTTTTTTGTGAATGGGGATTTCATAAGAGTGAGTACTGATAACTGAGAAGAACTGATAACTGAGTTTGATGAAGTGTATGATATAAAATCACCAAATAATAAAAAAGGAAAAAAGATAAAAGGAATACTATGATTACTATCAGGGTTTCACTGGCTTTGTAACATTTAAAGGCTTTGTTTATTTGTTAAGTTTTATGGAATTATATATGTATTTGTCTTAGTTTTTTAAGGTGTAGTAGAATTCTGTAGTAATTCTATGTGTTTGTTTCTGTTATTGCTGTTTTTTATTTTTAGTATGGAGTATTTTTTTTAGTATTTCAAGCAGGTTACAAAGTATGCATTTACTAAAAATTATTCATTGAACTTATGTTCAATTTTGCTATCTAAAACCTTACCAATTTTTTTTCAGGTTCTTCAATTTATAATGTATGTCCTTATCATATTCTGGAATTTTCTTCATATCTGTTATAATGTTTGCCTTTCAATTTATAGTTTTATTGGTAGTATTTCCCTTTATTTGTTTATTTTGATCAAGAATTTGCCAATTGTATTTTATTCTTAAAAATTCATTAATTAATTAAAAAACATGAATTGAATTTTGGAATTTTCCAGTTAATATTTTTGAAACAGCATTGATCACAAATAACTGTCAATAAAAAATAGATGAAAGAAGTAACTCAACTATTTCAAATGGCTGTGCTATCAGATTCTACGTTCAACCAATTAGGCTATAACTGAACATGGAAGAAAGAGTAAAGCTTCTTTCAGTATTTTTTCAATTTTGATAAAATCGCAACAGACTATAACAGAAAACAATGTAAATATATTGAAAATAGAAACTATATTTATCAAAAGGGCCAGATATATGAGATGTTGACCTAAAACAAATATAAAAAATTTCAACATAACTTATAGTGATAAATTGGGTTTTCACTAAGTTATATCAGATTTTATTTCCAGTATTACTGTAGAGCCAGTGGCTCTGAGAAAAATATGATCACTGATATTCTCGCAGTCTATCTTGCAGTTTATTTGGTGACAAGTTCCTAGTTAGACTAGGCTCAGATAAAAAACAATTGAACAAAAAACAAACAAACAAACACACAAAAACAGTTACACAAAAGTAATGAGAATTTAGGATTATTTAAGAAAATGGTAGAGATCATTCTAGTATACTTCATGTTTTTCTCTAAACACGACAATTAAACATTTCTTTTTCAGGGTCTTCCCTTGTAACATCAAATATTAAGTTTGTTTCGATAGTATTTATAATAAAATGAGTTCCTCCTGGAAGGAGGATGTGGTGTTTCAGCTTGCCTACCACCTTCTACTTAGGAGAAGGGCAAATATGAGCTCAGTGTCAAATTATGACATTAATAAGAACCCACTGACATTATTGGATTTGTCTCCTACTTTGACTGGACTAGCATAAGATGCTTGTAATAGAAAAGTATTTCTCATATATATAGTTTGTTTTCTTTTTTACTTAAAACAAAATCTCATATATCACAGACCAGCCTGGAAGTCTCCATATAGCAGGAAATGGAATGATCTTCATGACTCTATTTTCCAAGTCATGGATTCCAGATATATGCTACATTACATGGCTATTTTCTATATAAAGTCAAATAAAGACAGAAACTGTTATTAAATTCACCAGTTTATTTGATTTAATTATTGGAAAGCCATAAATATAAAATATTCTTAAAGAAAATAATAAAAATGTTAGCAGCAGAATGATATCATCCTTAAAATTTGAGCTCAGAATTCTCACAAAGATATACATTTTCCCCAGGAAGAGCCTTTGTTTGGCTTGACAATAGATATTAACATTTCTTAATAAAAATCACACCATTACCCTACAATGACTAATGGCCATTCATTTTGCCTGCATAGTTAGTAATTCAGTTTCAATGTTAAATAATAGAGAGTTGAAAGATAAAGAATTTTGTGTGGATTAAAAATAGCTAAAATAAACAGTGGAAGGTAAACCTGTTCTAGATGAGTATTGATAGTACATCTACAACTTGTGCTTGTTGTCAGCTGGCAATAGAAAGCCATGAACTTAGTGATAGTACTTTAGATGATTTTGATCTTCAAATGGCCACAGAGCCAGATGTGTACATTATATCACATTTGCCACATAATAAGGATAGAAATTTGGGGTGTAGTGACTTTTAAACAATGGCTAAATAAGGTTATGATAAAATAAATCAGGGAAGTGAGATGGTTTAATGGCTTTTTAATGAGCCTAATGTTTTTTGTTTTAATGAGCCCTCTTACATCAGCTTTAATCATTTTATGAGAATGAGAAATGATTGAGAAATGGCTTGCATTAATTCAATTTTCTGTTCAGTCTTCCCACAAGCCATTATGGCAGAATGGCTAATGGGAGTCAACTTGGATAAGTGGGAACTCATATAAAAGGACAAGTCTCAGCTAAATTTAGTTAGACACTTGATATGTTAACTGGTGATAAGGTTATATTTCCTCATTTTGCAAAAAGCGCTTACCAAATGGCCATAGTATTTCAACATGATAGTACACACAAAATTTTAATATGGATAATTAAAAGGCCTAAAATTTGTCCTAATAAATTCTACAAATTTGTGTTAAAGTCACCTGGATTTTTATTAGTGACATAATAAGATATACACATATATGTATATATATATATATATAATGAACATCAAAGTTTATTCATTTGATGTGTATTTGAAACCAAGTCAAATGTACATAAAATGATGTAAATCCTCTAATACTTAGAATTTATTTCACATAAAATTTATTTTCTTACTTAAAAAGTTTTTTCCATATCTCCCACTGCTCCCCTCGCTTCCCTCCTCTCAGTCCCTCCCAGTCATCCCTCAGCATCCCTTATCTATCCCCACACCCATTCCCTAAGGAGGGCAAGGAGTCCCATGGTGGGTCAGTTCAGTCTGGCATGTCCAGTTTAGGTAGGTCCGAGTCCCTCATCCCAATATTAAGGATGGATTAGATGTTCCCCTGTAGGGAAGGGGCTCTGAGATGTCAGTTTATGCACAAGGAACATATTCTGATCCTACTTCAAGAGGTTCCATAAACTACCCATGCTATTTGATAGCCATCTACTTTTGGGGGAGTTTAGTTCCTTTTCATGAAGGTTCCACAGGGATTGTTTCTGAGTCAGTGAGCTCCCAATAGGTCAGGTTAGTCTCCTCATGATTCTCATTCTTTTGCTCATATACTCTCTCCTCTCTCACACATAAAATTTATATTTGTTTGTGTTAAATTATTACATGTTGACTCATCATATGAAAAAATTTACAATGAACATATAACATATAAATCAACTTTCCAAAATGTTGCTATATGTAACATTAAAGCCAATGACACTGAAGGGAGAAATGTCTTACAAATTTAATTTTAGAAATATTTTTAATTATATGATAAGCAATTAAGACCACTTGTATTTTCTCTAGAACATCAGAGTTCAGTACCAAGTATCTATTAAAGTGTCACATCTATCTGCAACTCCAGCTTCAGGGAATCTTCTATCATGAGCTTCTTTATGTATGTGCATATATATATATAAACACACTCATAAACATAGTCAAATATGATAAATGTATCTTTAAGATAAAGACATACAAATTACCAAAAATGTGAGGCATGATTAATTTTTATGAAAATTAAACAATTAATCATATCAGAAAAACTCTGTAATATACTAAATATATATGTGTGAAATATATAAAATCTAAGTATATGTCCATATTTGTGAAACACCCACAGGTACATATGTATGTGTACACACACACACAGTGGTAGTTTGAGTAAAAATGACCCCTATAGGCCATCATGCCATGCCCATATTCTCTGTCTTTTGATTTCTGTATTCCTCTCTGTCTCTGGATCTCTCTCTCTCTCTCTCTCTCTCTCTCTCTCTCTCTTTCTCCATCTATCTATCTCTCTCTCTCCCTCCCTCCATCTCTGCTACGGTATAAGAATAGAAAGCATATTTTTTTAATGCATCATAGTAAGGTAGAAAATACCCAGAAAGAGCATGGAGTTTTTCAAATGCTTAACAATACTTGTATTAACAGATACATAATAGATATATGATAGACACATCCATAGATATATAAAGTTAGATGACATTATTCCTGGGAAGATGTGAAAAAAAAAATAACTTACCACAGAAAGGGAACTAATAACAGACCAAAATGAAAATTCCCAAAATCTGTGTTGCTAAACAAATTATTTTTATTGTAGTTATTTAAAGAAATGTAGGTAAGATGTTATTTACAGGAACAGATATAAGTCAAAGACAGCTGCATCACCAAAACATACTCTGCCATGGGGGACAGACCAGGAAAACTACAAATTTGGAGTGTACCACACAACCACCAGCACCTTAAAATGTTGACCTCTCTTTTCTCCCGGTAGCTCAATTTACCTCAGGGTATCTCTCACAGCATTTACAGCTAATCATGCTTGTGAACAGAGTGGGTCTATTGAATTTAATCAGATTTAGGGACTACCTGCAGTTATTTTGAGTTTCTATTTCTTGAACTTAATGAGCTTCCATAAAACAGGGAAAGTTTTTCCTTTTTAGAACACACCTTCTGAAAGCTGTGACACTGTAATACAGTTCTTCATGTTTGGTGAACCCCAAATCTAATGAAATTCTTTCATTGCTACTTCTTAACCATAATTTTGCTACCATTTAAGGTCATCCTTTTCTTTTCTTTTTTCACTTCCTTGGAAAATATCCTGCCTTAATGAGCTTTACTCCAGGATGGGAGGGTTTATCTCTGAGGAAACCATTGCATAGCACAGATCCATAAAGAGACACAGACAGATAGGCAGACAATAAACTGGAGAAGTACATAAAATGAAGAGTTAAAGCACAAAGAGACAAGTCTGCAGAATCCAAAAGTCTTGGTCCACTTTAAATAAACAAAAATTTACAAATTAATTTTAAATGCAATATATTTTTTTCTGAAAATTACCAGCTCTACTGAGAGTTGAAAAAAGAAAATTAATAAAAATACATGATGTAATAGGTTCTAATTTATCTTGGCAGCAAAAACAAAGTCTTTGAGGCATAAAGAAATAAATACTGGTGTTCAACTCTTTATTCTTAATAATGAGTATGAAAACTCAGCCCATGGAAGTCTATCATCAACAGTTAGGGTAGTTTTCTTATCTTAATTCAATCTACAGCTCTGTTATTTCTACTAGAGACTGGTCTTCATAAGTGATTCCAGATTATGTCAAATGATCAGTCAGTAATAACCATCATGCTAGCATCTCTGGGAATATTTGAGTGAAGAAAACAATTACAATCAAGCTGAATCTTACTTTAATGATATTTTGATGTATACAATTGCATCCTGAAATCTTTTGGCAATAGTTTCACAAGTCTGAAATATGTATATGTATATATACATTTGCATATATATATACATATACATATATATATATACATATATAATGATAAGACAGGAAAAAGTTACCCTCCCTCCAAGGTGACTATAACAGAAAAACTTTCTGAGGCACAGAATGCTTGTCAAAATAAAAGAAATTATAGAAAATTTAAAACAACAATAATATAGCTGACAAATTTCAACTCATCTATGACACTGTTTCTCCTGTACTCTTTTCATAAATAAATTTAAAACATGTTTTTATTTTGTTTATAAATAATTTAAGTCTCTTTCAAAGAAACAATGAGTTCATATTAGAATTGAAACAAACTTTGGTCCTAGTATATGTGGGCACTACACACATGAATTTGATTCAGCAAAAAGTATTCATTCAAACCCTGAATTGACTTTCTCTATCAAGATATCACTCTCCTCTTTTCATCCTCTTTGTTGCTCCTCTCACTCAACCATCTCCTTCTCTCATGGTTTGTTCCCCCCCTCTCTTTGGTCCCTACCTATTATGATTCTAATTTGCTAATAAGATCTTCTCTATTTTTTCTTCCTAGGGGAATCTCTGGATGTCTCCTTTAAGTTCCTTCTGATCCCAAACTGTTTAGCGGTTGTGGTTGGCAGCTTGGTACTCTTTGCTTTTTCTCTAAAATCCACTTATGAGTGAGTATATCCCATGCCTATCTTTCTGGACCTGTGATACCACACTCAGGAGGATATTCTCCAAATCCATCCTTTTTCCTGCAAATTTTAGGATCTAGGAGCCCATTCCCTGCAAAGGAGTGCCTAATTCAGCCTTGACTGACCAACCTAGGGACTTCCTGCCCTTTGGGGGAGGGGATGAGGTGATGGGATGGGGGGAGGCTGAAGGCAGCATGGGAGGGATTGGGAAGAGGGAAGAATGGGTGAACAGGGAGATACAAAAAAACTTTTTTAAATAAATAATTTAAAAAAATAAAGATAAAAAGTACTCAAATGAATTGTGCTTGGAAATGGCACATGGAGACTATTGTCATTGTTTTCTAAGTAATATACTTTCTTTAATATTTTCATATCTTCATTACCTTTTGTCTTGGAAAAGACTACAGATTATTTCTAGTTACTTTATATATGAATAAACTCTAACACAATCTAGTTAAAAAAAATAAACCCTGACAAAGCAAGTTTTAGAAAAGAAAGAAAAATAAGAATGAATTATGAATTATAGATTCAGAGTTTCTCTGTTAGTTTGTTGTCTGTATATTGCCAAGATGAATTACTAAATGAAATTGAGACAGACTCTTAATATGATACATATATATGTAGATAGATATAGATATATATCACAATTGTCAAGTTTAGTAAAAGCCAAGAACAGTGAGATGGTAAAATGATTTAACACAAATGTGTCTTTTACTGATACCACATCATCATTCTGTCCACATTTAATCTTGCCACACTGTGCCTTTCTCAAGTGTAGTCCCAATCCTTAAACACAAATATTTGGAGAAGGCTTGACAAAAGGAAAAAAAAAAAAGACTCTCTGGCAAAAACAATGTTTGAGGAGAGAGTCTGTGTCATCTTCTCTCACAATAAACTGAAGGGGTTTGGGATAAAAGGCACTTACAAAGACTGGGAGAGCTAAGAACAGAAGGCCATTATTTGGTTTCCAAGTTTGCTGTCTGCTTAAACATTTGTCTTGCTGTGCTAATTCTGAGGCTATGAGAACAGAATAAGAGATTTAGGAGAAGGTGTCTGGGCAAAAAAAGAGGCACGGCTGTAAAAGCATCATGTTTTCCTACTCTTTGGGAAATTTAAGGGACATATTTCTGGAAACCCCATAAGAAGAAGAGGGATGAAGCTATCCCGGCCATGTATTACAAGTAATGGTCGGCCAAGAAACTCCATTACATGAGAGCTAAGAATGTCACTTCTGATAAATGTACAAAGATCCTGAAATAATACTGGGCAAAGTTCATAAGACCACTGTGCCCTTAGATGAACTTATACATATATCTAACCACCAGAAGTTTGATTTTTTAACCCTGGAAAAGGAAATAGCTGAGAAAGGATTAGACAGCACCATCAAACTACATGTAGACACTTCCTGTTTTCTTCTCTCTTACTCATTTTAGATATCAGGACAGAAAACCTTGACTACAAAAGAGAGAATTTCCGAAGTGGCTACCCGATTCTCTCCCATACCATCCTATGCTCCCACAGGAAATGACTCCCAGATCAGTTCTATATGAGGAGATGATATTTAAGTACAATGACATAAAGGCTTCACATTGAAATAAAATTTAAATAACCAGAATGATTGAAACTTTGTGAAATCCGCCAAAGACGTCAATAAGCACAATTTGACAGATTGCAGTCCAAAGCAGTGATTGTAGAAACACAAACTGCTTCATGTTTATACCCCCACTGAGTTCATACGACTCAATAAACCAGTTTTATGTGATTTTCATACCACATGGTCCCTAAACACAAGCTAATCCCTTCTGGGGCTCAAGCAGAAAGAGCAATCTGTTGTAGCTCTGAGAGGAAAAACTGTTAGTGTCACACTGAGTGAGAGACACCATGTCTGTCTTCAACTTGGAATCTTCCTAAAATATTTTCCAGAGCAATATATATACATGCATATATATGTATATATAATTTTATTATTTTGTGTATTTTGTCTGCATGTATGTGAGTGCACTATGTGCATGTCAGGCAATAGCAGAGGGCAATACCTCATGTCAAATCTTTCAAGAATAGAGTTAAAGATAGTTTAAGGCACCATGGGGGTGCTAAGAATCAAATCCCCATTCTGTGGACAAACATCCAGTGCTTCTCTTTTCTGAACCTTCTCTCTAGCCACTGACTTACACAATTTATCCCTGATTGATCTAATAAGCATTTTAATGCAATCTATCTACTATATAACAAACCCAAAACAAATTCTTTCTTTTCCTCTTTGTTTTTATAATATAAAAGTACAAGTTGGGAAAGAGCCATCTTCTTTGTATAGAAAAGCTCACTTAATGTGGTCACACAGAGATCAACTGGAGAAACCTGTTGTAGACCTAATATGACTTTGGCTAAGGTGATATTAAAAACCCTTCTGTGGTTGACAGTGAACCAAACTGTCTCTAGAATATGGAAATAATAGTGATGGTTTACTTGGAGGGTTGTCTTTTTTTTTCCTTTGAACTGCTTGGTTGCTTGGTCCTTCTTTATTTCAGTGATTGACAATATGTTCATAATAATAGACTTTGATCCACTATTTCTGTTAACAATCTAATGTTAAAAGAATCTTATGAGGCTTCTTTTTCTTGTTATTTTGTTGGTGTTCCTGTTGACATAGTTGTCTGGATGAAACTTTCCAGAAAGAAGCAAGTGCTTAGACTCTTGGTATCTATCAGGATTAAACAGCTCACTCAGTACTTAAAATTCTCTCTACCTTGTCACTACTCTGCCACCATAGGACTTATACTCCAAATGCATTCGGTGATAGGACAAATTACCTGAGCAAGGTTTCCCAGATATCATCTTTTTTTGAGAATGAAAATTCCTTGCTTAGGGAGAAAACAATTCTGATTATAACCAGCTTTTTAATATTTCTTTTAATTTGAAAGGTTTTTTTTTTTAACATGTCCATCACTGTTTATCTTTCCTCACCTCTTCCCAGTTATTCCCTTGCATTTGCCCAAACCATCTCCCCATTCATTCCTCAGAAAGGGTAAGGACTTTCAGGGTGAGTAAATGTAGTATGATACCAGTTGGGGTAAGACCAAGCCCCTTCTCACAGCATCTAGACTGAGCAAGGTGTTCCTCTGTAGGGAATGGGCTCAAAGAATCCACTTCATGCACTAGTAATAAATTCTGAACCCACTACCAGAGGACCCACAAACTGCCCTTGCCATTCAACTATCATTGACATTCAGAGGGCCTAGACCAGTCCCATACAGGTTTCCCAGCTGTCAGTGAGCTGTACAGAGTCAGTGAGCTCCCAATAGCTTGATCATCTGTCTCTATGGTTTCCTCATCATGATCTTGACTGCATTGCTTATATAATCTCTTTTCCCTCTCTTCTATTGGTCTGAGAAGCTCTACTTAGTGCATAGCTATGGATCTCTGCATCTGCTCCCATCAGTTGATGGATAATGTTTCTTTAATGACAATTAGGGTGGTCATCAATTTGATTATGAGGGAAGGCAATTGAGGCTCCCTATTGCTTGGAGTCTTAGCTGGGATCATGTTTGTGGGGTTTTGTGTATTTCTCTAACCTCACAATGGCTCCTATATCAAGATATTTATTTTGTTGTTCTCCCTCCATGCCCCTCACCCAAATCAACTATCCCTTTCCCTCATGTTCTCTTCCTACCTCCTCTTGCCCCACCACATGGTCCCAATTTACTCAGGAGATCTTATCTATTTCCCCTTCCCAGAGAGATCCATGGATGCCTCTCTTAGGTTCCTCCTTCTATAACCAGTTTTTAACCATATGAACTAGGATAATCACCACCAGGCAAGACATGTGCACTTTTGCAATAATGGACAATTATTATGGTAGCAACCAACATCTCTCTGACTGGATATGAGGTCTAATACACATGAGGATATCTGGTACTATAAATGGAGGAAAAATTAATTATGATTGGGGAAGTTATAGGCTCTAGGAAGAAACCAACAAATGCTGATTAACTAAGTAGACTTGTTATCAGATGGCCTTCTGAATATCTATTTTCATCCTCAAAGACAAATCGTACTTAGCCATATTTGATGAAGGATGAATGGCAGTGAATACAAAAACAGCTATGCAATGTACCAATAACCCGAGGTGGTTGAGTGCCTAACTTAACACACTCACTGTAAAGATCAGGGAATGTCACATAAGACTCTGGAAGAATATTAAAGAGTCATAAGATAGAAAGAAGGGATAGGAAGAGTAATCTTCATACATAGATGAGGAATTGCAATTATGAACTCACTGTTGGTAAGATTGTCTACACGAAATTGGCACAAGACTAGACCTATCACCATCCAATCATGGAGGGTGGATTTTTATGGGGTCCTATTCATCTTTACTGAAGTACTGGCTATAGATAGATTCTGAGGACAGGGGTCATTGTATTCAAAGGCCTAGCTAGGTACTGAGACCTCTACCTTCACTGGATAATTCATTGCATAATCATGACAAATCTAATGGTCCCAGTTAAACTCAGTGAGCCATAAGACATAACAATAAAATGGGGATTGACTTGTTAGGAAGAAGAATAAATTGAGAGGGTAGGATAAAGATGAATGAGTAATGTGGTGATATGTTACATATTTAATAAAACCTGAAATATCTAGAGACAGCACACAGTTAAATCCTAGGCAGACAGCTGGGGAATTTCTTGATGTTTGAGTACAAGGACAAACAGCTGGGCTTCAATGGCACACACCTTTAATCCCAGCTCAGGGAAAGCCTGGGAGTGGTGACCTACACCCTTAATTCCATAACTCCAAAGACAGAACTTTCTCTGTTTCTGTAAATTC
Organism: Sigmodon hispidus; assembly: GCA_004025045.1. Lineage (NCBI taxonomy): Eukaryota > Metazoa > Chordata > Mammalia > Rodentia > Cricetidae > Sigmodon > Sigmodon hispidus. Next base: position 55,041 of record PVIH01005411.1, read on the forward strand.
AAGGCTAGCTACAAAATAGAGTAGCTCACACCTTTAATCCTAACCTGGATGGGATACAGCCATGAGAAGGGTATTGAAGGCCTCATAGGAAACCAGCAGGATGAAGCAACCAGGAGAGAGGCTGAGGAAGTTGCATGATAGCTGGATGAGAATTGACTGTGGTGTTTCCTCTCTCTCATATTTCAGCCTTTTTTTAATATTTGACTCTGAGTCTTCTTTTCATACAATCCGAATTTTTGCTACAGGGTAAGGATAATCATATTTTATACATGCATAAAATTTAATCGCAAGATAGATGACATCTGCAGTATAGAATGTTTTCCCAAATACTCTAAAAAATTATTGTGTTGCCTACTGACCTAAGTTGCTACTAACAAATATAAACTGTTAACCCAAAAACAAAAATTAGAATCTATGCCCAGTAGAAAAATAAGATTATCTATCTTAGAATATCCAACAAAATATGTTAAGTTCATGTTAACAGTACAGTGTCTATAGTGGTGTAATAACTCTATAATAAAATGAAGAATGACACTCTTAGGTTCTCTACCTTTGCTTTGATAAAGCCCTCTGAAGAAAACAACTTGAGAGAGAAAGATTTATTTCAGTTCATGGTGGAGCTGAAATTGAGAAGAAAGCCAAAGCAGTGATAACTTTTGAAAGCTGGTCATAAGCACATCAGAGAGCACAGAGTGATGAAGCAATGTGTGAATGCGTTACTAGCATTCTCCTTTTCATTCTGTGCAGAATATCAAGCCTGGGGAATGCTGCTATCTCTGGCAGACAGGTCTTTCAACATAAATTAACATGGTGAAGGCAATCCTTCACAGATATTGTCACATGCCCTTCCGTCATGTGTCTCTAAATTGTGACAATTAAAAGTAATCATCAAATGACTAAACATAATATTCACATACTTATATTCTCCTAATTGTTTGGTATCAAAAGAAAATAACTTTTTGATTGCTATTAGATCATAGATACAAAAAATATAGAACAGTAGAAAAGTACTTCAAATTCAAACTTCAGCATAAACAATTTATTCTCTTCAAAAAGTTTTAACTCTTTAAAGCCTGGTGCACATACAAATAAAGTTTTTACATGAAGTAATACTCAGGTATTATGAAAATGTAAGCCTCTTTTTAATATAGAAAATGTGTGTAAACTGACAAGTGCTCAGAGTGATTCAGTTAATGGTCCATGGTCTTAAAATTTGTGAAGTATAATCACCTCATTCATCATTTGAAAAAAAATAAAAATTTTATCTTCTATAAGAGGAAATTAGATGGCTAAAAGCTGAGAGTACAAATCCATCTTCTACTAATAAGATATTAAGCAGCAAACAGTACACTAGCTTCTCCCAGACTAGGGACATGGAGAAACGATAAGCCATATGAAATATTCACCATCAGGACTGTCTAGGTAGGCAGATCCACAACAACCACACATAGGCTTTGTCAGGAATTGCTGAGAGATTGAAATCAAACTTAAAGGATTTATTAAAGCAATATGAGAAGCCTTAACTCTAGTTAGTATGATTGAAGGGATTTTTACAGTCATGTGTTTAATCTTCCTGTGCTGTAACAGAGAAGTTATACTTTCAGCTGATTTGTGTACAAAGAATTTTCTCAGTCTTTTCTAGTACTATATAGTACTGAGGTATCTCTTTTTGACTTGCTAAGCGAAACATTAATAGGAATGTCAGCAGCAAGATAGAGCAGGCAATAAATATTAACGTTTAATGTTACAGTGATTCATGCTGCAGGGAATATTGTCTTAGATTGTAAGGTATGATTATTATCTTTCATAATAAGATATGATGTCAGAATAGAATTGTGGCAATAGTAACTTGCTGAAGCTCTTGTATTGGGGAAATCTTTTTTAAAAAATATGTTAAAGGAAAGATCTTTATTTTACAAAGAGTAAGGGTGATTTAAATAGGTGCTTAATAAAATACAGCTCTTCTTACAGAGAAGTATTTTTCTTAAAACGCTGACACTGGTCTTTTCATACCTGACCATTTTATTTAGTCAGTAGAAAAAAACAATTTAAATCTGTCTCACGAATGAAATGAAGAAAGCATAAAATTCTTAAGGAAAACAGACTAGCATACAAGACTACCCAGTTGCTCAGTTCTTGTAGATACTAGGATATTGATACTCCATTTAGTATAAATTTTGGGTTTCTATTTTCTCTATGTTTGTATATGATAATGGATTTTGCAATATATTTGCTGAAGCCAATTATAGTGCCCCAAATTTAATAGCTTAAAGTTACATATGGTTATATATGTGTGATTATTCTATAAGATGGATGATAAATATATACATAGGTAGATGACAGACAGACAGAAGATAGATATATTCAGAAATCTAAACATCTCTATAAAGTTGTATATCAGGGAGCTAGTCATCATAAAAAATACTACAGTATTTATATAATTTATCCTTAGAAGTGACACTTTATGACTTCTATCAGAATAAAATAGTACAGTCTTTTAATTACTCATAAGGAAGAGATAATATTTCAATGTGGTTGACAGGAGGTATGCAACATTCAGGACTCCTGTCTGCCCCTCTCAGATCACATATTCCCAGAATTCTGTCTCAGTAACACTTTTAGGTTCTTAAGATTGTAGTAATGTACTTTAAAGTCATAGAGTGTCTCTCTCACCTAAACATTCATTCCATATTCTTAATCTCTCTCTCCCTCTCTCTCTCTCTCTCTCTCTCTCTCTCTCTCTCTCTCTCTCTCGTTCTCTTTCTCTTTCTCTTGCATGGACTCATGTATGTGTTTCTACGGACCCAGGCTATCATTGGGATAAGAAATGAACCAAATACTATTGGCAACAAAATAATTCTTTTTTATAAAAAAAAAAAAAAAAACTTGTCTGAGCATTTCTGTTTTATACATCTTGTTGATAAATTTTACATCAAATAGCAGTCTTAAATCTATAAAAGAAACTGAAGAATCATCAACATAAATGCAAATTTTCCGGCTATATGAATAACAAAGCATAGGTTATATGTTTATCTGATTTTAAAAGTTGCACAATTTTAAATGATAAATGATTAACATGTTAAAGCTTTCTATTTTAACTAATGCAAAACAAAGCTATGAAATAATGACAGCTGACTACTTAAAGCACATCTTCATGCTGTAGGAATGTGTCAACTGAGCTTTATTTCTGACAATTAATCTTTCTAAAAGGTAATTTCAGTTTCTCACTTCAAAATACAAAAAGAGGTCAAAAAGTTCCACTCTCAAATGGCATATAATGATAGAAGACAAAATGAGAATCATAATTACAGTCTAGTGATAAAATACTGAATTTAATGTGGCCTTCTGCCAGGCAGTAGTGTACAGACCTTTAATTGTAGCACTAAGGAGGCAGAGGCAGGCAGATCTCTGTGAGTTCAAGGCCAGCCTGGACAGAGAGTGAGTTTCAAGATATCCAAGGCTACCAAAAGAAATACATGGAGGAGGAGACAAACGAATGATTACATCTTTTTCCAGAAACCCATCTCAAAAAAATCAAGAATAAATAAAAATAAGAAGTAGTGTAGCATATTTGCTTTCATGATTTCTGACTGCCATTCTTGTTTACAGTTTTCCATGTTAGTTCCTCATACTATGTCTACCCTAAACATAAAAAATCAAAACAAATTTTGCTTTTTAGTTATCTATTTGGTGATACTGAGGCAGTGCTGTATAGATGTATACATTCACAGCAACAATGTATTTGTTTATATTTTAGTTTGTCATAATTAACACAAAGTTTGTGATATCCTGCTAAAAATCAAGTGGCTCGTGGGAGAAGCAATATACAAGTGCAAACTACTATCATCTTCCAAAGAATAAAGTGTGATATTGATATTTCATATTTATTTCGTTATGCATGGATAATTATTAAAGGTATGTTTTACTTCAGCTGGAAACGAGAAATTCTCCACAGTTCAAAGATCGGTTAAAGTAAATAAGTAGGTCAGGTTCCGGTTGCAGGACCAGGTTCTGTCTGTGGAGCATGTCTCCACACACTCTGTAGCAAACAGAGATAAACTTTGGCTGTCAGGGTTTCCCCAGCTGCTGCTAAGACAAAGAAACTTGCATAGCCACCCTACCTCCAACTGCTTCAACAGAGAAGGACTGAGGACTCTGAAAGCTGAACTCAGACACTGCCCAGAGTGAAGTGTGGTCAGCAGACCCCAGCTCCTGAATCCCTGCCAGGGAAAATTGTGTTCCGGTCGGGTTCTGGGTCCAGGACCAGGTTCTGTCTGTGGAGCGTGTCTCCACACACACCATAGCAGACAGAGATAGACTTTGGCTGTGAGGGTTCCCCCAGCTGCTACTAAGACAAGAAAACTTGTGCAGCCACCCTGCCTCCAACTGCTTCAACAGAGAAGGACTGAGGACTTGAAATTCAGACCCCAGCCCAGAGAAGAGTCAAGCATTGAGCAGACCCCTTGCTCAGAGGTGACAAGAGACACGCAAGCCCTCTTGCCAAAACTGACCAGGAGCCACCTAATCGTGAATTATCGAAGCCATAGGCAGATGCCAGTGCAAAAATATATATAATATAAAGAACAATAAGATAACTCCAGAAGAAAGTGGCTGTCCTTCAAGTACAAGACATGAACTGAGCAATGAAGAGGAAACAGAAGAAAGAAATACCAAAATTACCTTTATGATGATCATTGAAGCACTCAGAGATGATATGAAAAATTGCCTTAAAGAAATAGAAGAAACTACAACCAAAAATTTGGAAGAAATGAACAAATCTATGAAAGAAACATGCCAGGAACTAAAAACTGAAATAGAAGCAATAAAAAAGGCACAAAATGAGGCAAAGATGGAAATAGAAAATCTGAAGAAAAAAACTGGAACCACAGATGCAAGCATAAACAACAGAATCCAAGAGATGGAAGATAGAATCACTGAAGTGGAAGATTCAGTAGCTCAAATAAATATATCAGTCAAAGAAAATACTAAAACCGAAAAAGTCATAACACAAAATGTTCAGAAATCTAGGATACCCTGAAAAGACCTAACTTGGAAAAAATAGGAATAGAAGAAGGAGAAAAATACTAGCTCAAAGGCACAGATAATGTATTCAATAAAACCATAGAAGAAAACTTTCCTAACTTGAAGAAGGAAATGCCTATAAAAATACAAGAAGCTTAGAGAACACCAAATAGATATGACCCCCCCAAAAAAGTCAGTGTGCCACATTATAATCAAGCCACAAAACATACAGAACAAAGAAAAAATTTTAAGAGCTGCAAAAGAAAAGGGCCAACTTTCCTATAAAGGCAGACCCATCAGAATAACACCTGACTATTCAATGGAAATGATGAAAGCTAGAAGGGCTTGGACAGAAGTTATACAGACACTAAAAGAGCATGGCTGCCAAACTAGAATACTATACCCTGCAAAATCATCAATCACCATATATGGAGTAAACAAGATATTTCATGACAAAGTCAGACTGAAACATTATCTGTCTACCAATCCAGCACTACAGAAAGAATTAGAGGAAAAACTTCAACCTAAGGACACCAGATACACTCATGAAACCACAAAAAATCAATAACCCCAAAGAAGAATACTCCAGAGAAAGGAAATACAAACAAGTTACCACCAAAAATAGCAGGAAATATCAATTAGTGGTCCCTAATATCCCTTAATATCAATGGAATCAACTCTCTTATAAAACAATACACACTAACAAGATGGATACAACAACAGAAGCCATTCTTCTGTTGCCTACAAGAAAAACACCTCAACCACAAAGACAGAGACAGGCTTAGTGTGGTGGAATGTTTTCTGTATGCTGTAAATAAAGTAACTGGTTTAGCCTATGTAGAGCACTGTAGAAGTGGGTAGACAATCAGAGGACAGACAGGTAAAAGGAGAGTGGAGTTAGTCAGTCTCCATCTGACCCCTGAAGAAGAAGCATGTAAGGAATCCACGTGAGCTGCTGGCTGGGCTATGTGGCAGGCAGATTAATGGAAATGGACTGAATTAAGATGAAAGAGCTAGAGAGTAATGTGCTTGAGACAAGGGACAAACAGTATGAAGTTAATATAAGTGTCTGATTCATTTCTTTTGGGAATAAAAGCCACTGCAGGCCAGGTACAAACCTCCAGCCCCAAACTGCCCTGGAAACCTTCTACAACAGCATTGAGTAAAGGGTTGGTAAAAGTTTTTCCAGTCAAATGGTCCTAAGAAACAAGCTGGGGTTGCAATCCTAATATCTAACAAAGTAGACTTTAAGCTAAAAGCAATTAAAAGGGACCAAGATGATCATTACTTATTCATCACAAGAAAAATTGGTCAACACATTTCAATCCTGAATATTTATGCCCCTAATATAAGGGCACCTACTTATGTAAAAAAAACACTGCTAAGGCTCAAATCCCACATCAATTGTCACATCCTAATAGTGCGAGACTTCAATACCCCACTTTCAACCCTGGATAGGTCAACCAGACAGAGACTCAACAGAGAAATAAGGAGTATAACAGAGGTTATGATGCAAATGGATTTAATAGATATCTACAGAAGCTTCACCCAAATGCAAAGGAATATACATATTTCTCAGCTTCTCATGGAACTTTCTCCACAATTGACCACATAACTGGTCATAAAGCAAATATCGAAAGATACAAAAAAAATGAAAATAATCGTTTGTAGCATATCAGACCACCAGGGCCTAAAGTTAGAGTTCAACAACATCAAAAATCAAAGAAAGCCTACCAACTCATGGAAACTTAACATCAATCAGTTGTACCACCTCTGGGTGAAGGAAGAAATTGAGAAAGAAATCAAAGACTTCCTAGAATTTAATGAAAATGAATCCACAATGTACCCAACTTGTGGGACACAATGAAAGCAGTCTTAAGAGGAAAATTCATAGCATTAGATGCCTAAATGAAAAACCTACAGAAATCCCACACTAGAGACCTAACAGCTCAGCTGAAAGCCTTAGAACAATTAGAAGCAAACTCACCTAGAAGAAGTAGATGGCAGGAAATAATCAAACTTAGAGCTGAAATCAGTACAATTGAAACAAAAAGAACAATACAAAGAATCAATGAATCACAGAGTTGGTTCTTTGAGAAAGTCAACAAGATAGATAAGCCCTTATCCAAAATAATTGAAAAACAGAGTGAGAGTGTCCAAATTAACAAAATCAGAAATAAAAAGGGGGACATAACAACAGACCCCCAGGAAATCCAGATAATTATAAGATCATACTTTGAAAATCTATATTCCATAAAAATAGAAAACCTAGAAGAAATGGAACATTTCTGAACAGGCACCATCAACCAAAATTAAATGAATATCAGCTTAATTACCTGAACAGGCCCATAACCCTTAAGGAAATTGAAGCTGTCATTAAAAGCCTCCCCCAAAATAAAAGCCCTGGTCCAGATGGTTTCAGTACCAAATTCTACCAGACATTCAAAGAAGTATTATTACCATTATTCCTCAAACTATTTCAAACAGTAAAAACCGAAGAAATGAAGAAATATTGCCAAATTCCTTTTATCAGGCCACAATTACCCGAATACCCAAGCCACTCAAAGACACAACAAAGAAGGAGAACTACAGAACAATCTCCCTCATGAATATTGATGCTAAAATTCTGAACAAAATTTTAACAAACCGTATACAACAATATATAAAAAAAATCATCCAAAACGACCAAGTAGGATTAATCCCAGAAATGCAAGGCTGCTTTAACATACAAAAAAAACATAAATGTTATCCATCATATAAACAAAGTAAAGGAACAAAATCACATGATTATATCCATAGATGCTGTAAAGGCCTTTCACAAAATCCAACACTCCTTTATGATTAAAGCCCTGGAGAGATCAGGAATACAGGGAGAATACCTAAATATAATAAAGGCGATTTACAAGAAGAAAACAGCCAGTATCAAACTTAATGGAGAAAAACTCAGAGCGATCCCACTAAAATCAGGAACTAGACAAGGATGTCCCCTTTCCCCTTACCTTTTCAATATACTCTCAAAGTTTTAGCTAAAGCAATAAGAGAAGGAAAGGAGATTAAGGGGATACAAATAGGAAAAGAAGTAAAAACCATCTCCGTTTGCAGACGATATGATTGTATACATAAGTGGCCCACAAAATTCTTCCAAGGATCTGCCACAGCTGATAAACCCCTTCAGCAATGTAGCAGGATACAAGGTTAACTCAAAGAAATCAGTAGCCCTTATATACACTAAAGATAGAAGATCTGAAAAAGAAATAAGGGAAACATTACCCTTCATAATAGCTGTAAATAGTATTAAATACCTTGGAGTAACTATAACCAAAGAAGTGACAGATCTATTTGACAAAAATTTTAAATCACTGAAGAAAGAAATTGAAGAGGATATCAGAAAATGGAAAGCTCTCCCATGTTTCTGGATAGGTAGGATCAACATAGTAAAAATGGCAATTCTACCAAAACAATCTAAAGATTCAATGCAATTCCCATCAAAATCACAACACATTATTTTTTGGATCTTGAAAGAGCAATACTCAGTTTCATTTTGATAACAGGAAAGCCAGGATTGCCAAAACAATTTTGCTGAACAAAACAACCTCAGGAGGAATCACCATCACTGACTTAAAGTTATACTATAGAGCTACAGTAATGAAATCAGCCTAGTACTGGCATAAAAACAGACTTGTGGATCAGTGAATAGAATTGAGGATCCAGACATTAACCCAAAAACCTATGAACACCTGATCTTTGACAAAGAGGCCCAAAACATCCAATGGAAAAAAGATAATATATTTAACAAATGGTGTTGGCATAGCTGTATGGAAGTGTGTAGAAAAATGCAAATAGATCCGAGCCTGTCACCATGCAAAAAACTCAAATCCAAGTGGATCAAAGACCTCAACATAAACCCAGCCACTTTAAACTTGATAGAAATGAAAGTGCGAAATACACTTCTATGAACTGGCACATGTGACCACTTCCTAAATATAACACCAGTGGTACAGACACTAAAATCAACAATCAATAAGTGGGATCACCTGAAGCTAAGAAGCTTCTGTAAAGCCACTGACACTGTCAATAGGACAAAACGACAGTCTACAGAATGGGAAAAGATTTTCACCACCCTACAAGTGATAGAGGACTGATGTCTAAGATATAAAAAGAACTCAAGAATCTAGAGCCCAAAACTTTGAATAACCCAATCAAAAAATGGGATTCAGATCTAAAAAGGGAATTCTCAGCAGAGGAATTAAGAATGGCTGAAAGGCACCTGAAAAAGTGCTCATCATCTTTAGCCATCAGAGAAATGCAAATCAAAAAAATTTTGAGATACCCCCTGACACCTGTTAGATTGGCTAAGATAAAAGACACAGAGGACAGCCTATGCTGGAGTGGGTGGGGAAAAAGCGGAACACTCCTCCATTGTTGGTGGGAGTGTAAGCTTGTTCAGCCACTTTGGAATGCAGTATGGATGTTTCTTAGAAAATTGAGAATCAGTCTCCACAAGGACCCAGCAATACCACTTCTGAGTGTATACCCTAAAGATTCACACTCGCACTCCAAAGGCATTAGCTCAACTATGTTCATAGCAGCGTTATTTGTGATAGCAAGAACCTGGAAACAACCTAGGTGCTCCTCAACTGAAGAATGAATTAACAAACTGCGGTACAACTACACAATGGAGTACTACTCAACAGTAAGAAAAAAATGATATCCTAAAATCGCAGGCTAATGGATGGTTCTGGAGAATATCCTCCTGAGCGAGGTATCACAAACCCAGAAATAGAAGCCGGGAATATATTCACTCATTAGTGGACTCTAAACAAACAAACAAGCAAACAAGAAAAAAGCAAAGCATTCCCAAGCTGCAAACCACAACCACTGAACAACTTGGGATCAGAAACACCTTGGACTGACTCCTTGGATCCCACTCCTCCTAGAGAAACACCTGACTCACTCTTGAGCAAGGGGGGAAAAAACTGGATCTGCCAGGAGTGGAGACTGAACTAAACAATATTGGGACAGTGGGACCTTGGGACTGCCTGCCACCTGCCCAGGGAGGGGATGGGGAGTTATGGAGAATAGTGCATAACTTGATGTGGTGGGAGGGGAAAGGAACCTTGAATAAGGATATACAGGGATAGAAAGTATGACTTTTTTGTTCACAATAATAAAATAAAATAAAAAATAAAAAATGAATATAAATAAATAAAAATCAATAAATCAACTATCAACATACCACAGAATTAGAAATACATGCTGCAATCACTGAGAAAAATAAATAAATAAGCAATTTGAAGTTTCTAATGAAGTAACACTTTTGGTCATGGTCTGACCTTTAGAAGCAGATTATGAGCAGACATTGGTCTTGAATGAATGTATCCAAAGAGACTGAGAAGGTGGCACTATAAATGGGATGGGGATGGCTGATGTGTAAAATGACTTGTCTTTAGAGTTTAGAAAAATTTGTAGTGTTACCATCCTTAGAACATTTTTAACTTCATCAAATGTGTGCTACTTAGAAACTAGCTAGAGATAATTCTGGACAAACATGTATATTCTAACAGAGAACACACATCAGTTTATTCAAGAGGTATCAAGAACAAATAAATTTATTAAAACACCAACAATAAAAAATTTTCTAAACTTAAGTTAAATTTAAGATTTGTTTTCATCTTATTTTAGAATTATCAACAAGACTAGAAAAAATAAAAAAACAAAATAAGATTAATAATTTTACTACATGTACAGAGAGTAATGCAATCTTAAATATTTGAACATTTAGGAATAACTTGATCAATTAGTACATATGTTTTCTGGCCATATTGAAAGACCATTATAAAAGAAGAAAAAAAAAATGGCAAGTCAAAATTAAATAATGTTCTCTTAATAATTTAAATGACTCTGCCTAAAAGCTTGAAAATTTAAGAACTTGAAAATATTATATTTTCATCTTTTTTTCTTTATTTTGTATTTATCAAGGAAAACAGTAAAATGAATTTAAAATGCTGAGAAGTTAGCAATAACTATAAAGAAGATAATAATCATAAGCATGACTTATCAAGGGTGATAATGCAAATAAGATTGCTACACATATATTTACTTTGTGTTCAGCTTTCCCTCTGAATTTTTTTTTCCATCCCTGTATATCCTTATTCAAGGTCCCTTCCCCCTCCCACCACATCAAGTCATTTTTTCTTCTCCACAACTCCCCATCCCCTCCCTGGGCAGGGAGCAGACAGTCCTATGGTCCCATTGACCAAATAATGCTTGGATCAGTCTCCACTCCTGGCAAATCCAGTTTTGTGCCCCCTCCCTATAGGTGGAGTGGGATCAGAAGGATCAGTCCAGGGTGTCTATGATCTCAAGCTGTTCAGTGGTTGTGGTTTGTTGCTTGGGCATGCTTGGCTTTTTTTCTTGTTTGTTTGTTTAGAGACCACTAATGAGTGAGTACATACCCTGCTTATCTCTCTGAGATTATGATACCTCGCTCAGGAGGATATTCTCCAAATCCATCCATTTGCCTGCAAATTTTAGGATATCATTTTTTTCTTACTGCTGAGTAGTACTCCATTGTGTAGATGTACCACAGTTTGTTAATCCATTCTTCAGATGAGGGACATCTAGGTTGTTTCCAGGTTCTTGCTATTACAAATAATGCTGCTATAAACATAGTTGAGCTAAAATCTTTGGAGTGTGATTGTGCCTCTTCAGGGTATACACCCAGAAGTGGTATTGCTGGGTCCTTGGGGAGATTGATTCTTAGTTTTCTGAGAAACCGCCATATTGCATTCCAAAGTGCCTAAACAAGCTTACACTCCCACCAACAATGGAGGAGTGTTCCCCTTGCTTCATATTCTCTCCAACATAGGCTGTCATCTGTGCCTTTTATCTTAGCCAATCTAACAGATGTTAGGTGGTATCTTAAAGTTGTTTTGATTTGCATTTCTCTGATGGCTGAAGATGAAGAGCAACTTTTCAGGTGCCTTTCAGCCATTCTTAATTCCTCTGCTGAGAATTCCCTTTTTAGATCTGAACCCCATTGTTTGATTGGGTTATTCAAGGTTTTGGGCTCTAGATTCTTGAGTTCTTTATATATCTTAGAGATCAGTCCTGTATCACTTGTAGAGTTGGTGAAAATCTTTTCCCATTTTGTAGGCTGCCGTTTTGTATCTTGATTGACTTTTTTCTTTTCTGCTTTATCTATTTTGTATTTATCAAATAAAACAGTATAATGAATTTAAAATGCTGAAAAGTTAACAATAATTATAAAGAAGATAAAAATCATAAGCATGACTTATCAAGGGTGATAATGCAAATAAGATTGCTACACATATATTTAGTTTGTGTTCAGCTTTTTTCTAAGATTAAATGTAATGACCTTCTAGATCTCTTGTGATTGATTTTAGTTTGAAGTCTATTTTGTTAGAGATTAGGATACTTAACCATCTTGCTCCTTAAGTGCATTTGACTGGAATATCTTTTCCTAATATTTTACTCTGAGTAGTGTCTGTCTTTGTAGTTGAGGTGTGTTTCTTGTATGTAGAACAAGGATGGATACTGATTTCATTGTGTTAGCATGTGTCTTTTTATAGGGGACTTGAGTCCATTTATCAATTGGTGATTTTTAACTAACTTTCCCATATAATCAAATTGATGATCACCCTAACTGTCATTACAGAACCTTCAATCAGCAACTGATGGAAGCAGACTCAGAGATGCACATCTAAGCACTGGGGCGATTTCCCATTCCAGCGGAAGATAGGAGAGATACATTGCATGAGCAAGAATTCCTGATCAAATTAAGACTGACAATGCTCCAGCATATGTTTCCCAGAAAATGAAGCAGATTTTTGGATATTATGAGATAAAGCACGTTACTGGGATACCATACAACCCCACTGGACAAGCGGTTGTGGAAAGATCCCATCGCACCTTGAAAGAGATGCTTCACAAACAGAAAGGTGGTATGAAAAAACCTAGGGAGAGATTACATAGTGCCTTGTTGACATTAAACTTTCTTAATGCCGATGAGAAAGGAACTTCAGCTGCAGAGAAACACTGGGTAATAGAAAGGACTTCTGAGTTGAATCAACCTGCTTATTTCAAGAATGTACTAACTTCAGAATGGAAGCCAGGGCATGTGCTTTGTTAGGGTAGGGGTTTTGCTTTTGTTTCCACAGGAAAAGAGAAAATATGGGTACCAACGAGATTGATAAAGAACCGGATCAAAAAGGAGAACCCTCCTGAGGAGGAGTAATGGCTCGTCTGCCGATAAGACAATTGGATATGTGGTAAGGAACATTCACTTAACTAAGGTGGGGCAGGGTCTTAATTTTGTTTTTACAGAAGAATGGATTCAACCCTCTTCACAAAGCTAAAAGGATGCTGAATGCTCAGACTTTTGAAACGTTAAAAGGACTACAGGGGATTCCAAGGACACCTAACACTGACAGGCACTAAGGGTAATTTCTCTATTCTCACAACTGTACATCTATATCTAATGATTATGTATATATATTACATTTATATATATATATATATATATATATATATATATATATATATATATATATATATATATATATATATATAGGAGGTCCAGGTTTGGTAATAAAAAAGGCTGGCTTTGGAGGTGGAGCAAGTGGCTTTCTCCCTCTCTAAACCCAAGCATATTGGTAAATAAAACTTTAACAACTCTGTCTCACATCAGAAAAGCCATCTGAAGTGGGACAGAAAACAGATGAAATATATAGGGACCAATCTTATATCACTTTTATTTTAAATTTTAAATCTTCTTTCTACATTTTCTACTCTCTTATTCTAAAGATCTTGTCTGCACACAATTCTTTCTGATGGTTCAATATCTTCAGTTAATGGTATTCATTGGATTCCTCACTATAAAAAACAATTTCTCCTACCACAAAACGAAAGACCTTTGAGACAGAGAAAGAAGGAACCTGCTGCATGTCACTCAGTGATCACTTTTGAGGTATAGACCAATCAGGACAGTTGTAAGATAGTTTCATATCATATCTTTAACAAGAATTTCAGATGGACTCACTCAGTACGATGAGAATGGTTATAGACATTTGTGGAATGGTTTTATATATACATATGTGTGTGTGTGTGTGTGTGTGTGTGTGTGCATGTGCGTGCGTGTGCGTGTGTGTGTGTGTGTGTGTGTGTTTACAGTTACTTCATTAGGATTTAACCATTGTTTAATTTACAGGACCCCACAGAGATACCGTCGCCCACAGGCCAGCATGAAGCAGCTTAATGAAAGAACTACGTCCCTTTCCCAATAAGTTGGTTGTCCAAGGGAGGGTTATGGTCAATTATCATTTTGGGATGATGGTTATAAATTTATCTTGGGTAGAGGATAGAATGATATTATTAAAAAAAAAAGGAGAGAGAGAGAAAGAAAAGGGAATAGATAAGAGATCATTATACTTGCAAACAACTACTAACCAAAGGATGAATGAAAAATGAATTGACATGGTACAAATGTTTGTATATTGATACAAATGGGAAATCAATCTATATGTTTGATTTAGATAATATGTATATTGATACAAAGTTGAACATGGTATGAATGTTTGTATATTGACACAAATGGAAAATTAATCTATATGTCTGATTGGGATAATATATATTGATGCAAAGTTGAATGTATGATTGTCCTATTTTGCACGTGTCTACCTCTGTCTAAAATATTTTGCACATTGATGTATATTAAGTGCCTTGTCATTTCCATAATGCAATTTCTACCTCTAATTATTTATGATAGTCATAACATTTGTTGTACTATACACACGAGTTGTTTTATATAAATCTGTTTAGATATATTTTTATATATAATGATATATAGTTAGGATATTATTGTCATTTGGTACAAAATGTGTATTTTGGTCAATTTTCCTAAGATTGTTATACTTGAAATTATTTGGAGGAGCTATACACTCATTTTGGAATGCCTATTTTTACAATGTTAGCCTCACTTTCTTGGTTGATTGGGATTACAAATTATGGTTATTCAGATTGATCACCTAACAGTCAGGATACTCAGGCTTTTCAGAAACATGTCAGAATATACCAAATAGATAGGCGTCTTCAACCACTTCATAGACCAAGAGAATATGGCATTCAAGATTTTGTTATCTCAAATTTGGCCTTGAGAGACATGACAACTCCTGGCATCATCGTTCCTTTCTCAAGGTGGTGTTGAGCATCACAGACATCTTGCAAAGAGATTGTCTTCTTTGGCGAATAATGGCCTGAGGAGCAAAGGACTGCACTTGCCCTGACTGCTGTCAGCATGCTCACTGTCTGAAATGGATGATCAGGATGAGGGATAGAGACTGCCGAAGCCTTCCTAGACAGGATAAGACGGTCCTACCAAAAAATACCCTGCTTCTATGGAGACTTGTCAGGTATCATAGGCCAGTAGCCACAAGGATGGATGCTCCAGTTGTACAGAGGAGTGGTGGATGACTGTCCAGGTAGTTAACTGTCGTTGTTTTCTCCTAAATTCTGGAAGTTACTTCATACTTCCAACTTCAGGTATATATTTTCCTACTCAGGTCTTGATGATGTTGAAGATTAGATAGTTGAGGTTGTTATTACTTCACATTTCAGCAAAGATATTCAGGTGTTAGAACTTTATTGTTTAAAATAAACAGCCTTAAAGCAATCCCTGTGCATTTTCTCGTATCAACATTTTAGATATTAACTTGCACTTTGTAGTTGTTGTTTGTTAGCGGTAGTTTGACCTCACTTATGTTAGAACCTTTCTCTTCCCCAGACACTGCCTTATGATGATCCCTATAGTATGTAGTTTTATACCTAGTTTAGAACCTTCCTATTTAGACAAAAGGGGGAGATGTAGCAGGAAATCAGAAGCTGCACATGTGAACGAGGTGTGGCAGAGCCAAGAAGGGCGTGGTAAATGAGAATGAGCTTCAGACAACACCTGGAGAGAGACAGGGGCAGGGCCGGGAGCTCTGGCCTTGGGGCGGTGTTCCGGGAAGTGTGCAGTGCCAGGCCGGTGGCTCGGGAGTTGTGTGGTGCAGTGTGTGGTTATCCCTTCACTTCCTCTTAAAACCTCCCCTGATTTGTAAGTGATTCTCACAAAATAAACCTCATTTAAAACATATCTCACGGGTGTTCATACCGAGATAAGGGGTCAATATCATGATGTGAAATCCCATAGAGACACTTGACCTGAGCTACTGGGAGCTTACTGAATCTGGACTGACAGCTAGGAATCCTGCCCTCTGAATGTGGATGACAGTCAAAGGGTACAGAAATTTGATGAGGCTTCTGGCAGTGGGACCAGAATTTATTCTTAGTACATGAAGTGGCTACTTTGAGTCCATTTCCTGCAGAGGGACACCTTGCTCACCCTCGATAGTGGGGAAGGGGCTTGGTCCTACCTCAACTGCATAGGCCAGACTGCATTGATTCACTCTGGGAGCCTTTACCATCTTTGTGGATTGGCTGGGGGCGTTGGATGGGGGACGCTAGGGATTACTGGGAAAAGGAGAGGGAACAGGACAGTTTTTGAAATGTTCCTGTTAAATTTTTTTTTAAATATAAAGGAAACAGGAAAAAGTAAAAATATAATATAATAACATTCTCTTAAGAAAGAAAAGAAAATATTATGCTTTAAAACTCATAAAATGTGGCCAAATATTTACTCACAGACAAATTAATAGTGTTATATACTTTCAAATTTAATAATTTTGTTACAGCAGAAAAACATACACAGGAAAACAAAACAAAGCTGTGGTTCATTTACAGTAAAACTTTGGAAGAACTGACACTTTGGCAATATGAAATTGGTAAACCAGGAATGTATTTCAAGTTAGTTTCTCTGTAATTTCTTCCAGGAAATGCTTGTAACTTTACCTCATGTAGAACTTAACATCATTTTTTTAAAAAAAAAATCTTAGAAATTATTTTCTAAACCTGGTAAATACCTCCATGAGTGGAATGCCTCTTAATATAGATGTTTAGTTTTTGAGAAACCTCATTTTCCTCCAAATGGCTTTGCATTTTATACTTTAACTAGGAGTATATAAGAATTTTTTAAAAAATATTCTCTCTATCAAATACTATTTTATTAAGTAGAAGCTATTCTGTCTGGTGTGAGGAGAACAAAACTTCCTTATACTTCTGGTTTCTACTTTCCCAATGACTAATGCTACTTAGCATTTATGAAGATACTTGTAAGTCTTTAAGAATTATTAATTCAAACCATTTATCTAATAATCTGCTATCTCTCTATCTATCTATTCATTCATCCACTTATAGACAGAGAGACAGACAGTATTTCTATCCCTTCTTTGTATATTTTATATCTAATAACTTCAAAGTTGTTAATATTAGAGAATATGCTTACATCTTGGTTTCAATAAATGTCCTAAAGCATGTAAGGAAGTCACTTGAATCATGTATTATAATTCAAGTCTCCAAAGTTGCTACAATTGCATCTTAGATCTAGGGATGTTTTTCTTGTTGCTATTGTTGTTATTGTTAATGTTATCTTGTTTTTTCATGACTTCCACCTAGTGCACAATTAATCTATAAGCAGACACTTTTCTTTACTTTTTCCAAAGTTGCATCTCTGACATTTATTTTTTCCTATTTTAGTCCATTAGCTAGAATTTCACAGACATTGAAAAATGATGTGCTAAGAAAGGGAGTGGCTCATCTTCTCCCTAGTCCTAGTAAGAAAAATTTCACTTCATCAACATTAAATGTTTTCAGTGCATGTTCACTATCATAATGTTTGAGAAAGGTCCCATATCACTGTGACTTGATTTAAAAATGTGCATAAATCTATATAATAAAGGTTCATGAGCCTTAAAAATAAGTTTAAGCTTTTTCAGAGAACATATTCTAAAATTATCTTGTACCAAACATAGCTTAAGGGGAAGGGTAGATCTAGAAAATGGGATGTAGACTAATAGACTTCATTTCAAGTCCATGATTTATTTTTATGTTCATATTAAGTGAATCCATAAGTTAAAATTAACTTATTGATAATTCAAATGACAGAGGAAAATAATTTTGTATCTAAAAGTACCAAAATAAATACTTATTTTTTCCATTTCATACAATAATTATTATATTCACTTTTATGTAACATATATTTTATTCTGCATAACTCTTTAAAAGATGCTAGAATGTATCTCTTTAAAATAGTATACAGCTGAAAGAAGAAAAAGAAATATGCAATATGGTCATGAAGAAAGAGACTATTGAGAGGGAGTATTTGTTTCAGGCACACATCTGTTCATACACTGCAGTGGTTATCAACTTGTGGGTGTCAGGCACTGTGAAGAAACTCTGTCTGCAAAAATATTTACATTATGATTCATTAAAAGTGATCAGATTACTGTTTAAAGTAGCAACAAAATTAATTTTATAGTTGGAGGGTCACTGCAACATAAGGACCTGTATTAAGGAGTCATAACATTAGAAAGGTTGAGAGCCACTGATATAGTCCATCATATCTGTAACATCTTTTGTTGCCTAGTGCCATGTTTGGGAAACCATATTATATTTGTGAGTTAATTTTTTTAAAATAGGCTATTTTAGATTAACCCTCCAAATTTAAAAGAACATGTTTAGTTCTAGAGAAACATTACTCTACATATAAAGTATTTTTGTTGTGTTTTATTTTCTTCAAGGCCTTTTGACAAATACACTTGTTAGAAAGGTGACATCACCAAGTCCTAAGAAGTATTTCCTATAGACATCCAGAAGGAGACTTAAAAACATATCATGGGGCAAATTCCTATCAGAAAAGAAAGTAAAACTTCAATATCCCCTGAATGGTAAAGATGAATCATGGTACCTTCTCTTTCTCTCCTGCCAACATTCACATTTTCATTTTACATCTGTCATTGGCAGACTATGTATACGATATTTGCTGTTTATCTGCCACTTTGATCTTTCATCTGTTCACTTCTTTCTCTCAGACCTCAGAGACAGGTATCATTTATGTCTCCAAACTTTAATGTGAAGCCACCAAACCAAGGAGATATTTGTAGAAATAAAAAGATTCTAACTAATTGACTTTAGTGAAAATACTTGTCATAATGTGGATTTGATTTTTTGGTAAGAATTAAATGGGCAGAAGTTCCATTAAGGAGATCATTTTCATTCTAACTAGTCTTGAAATTTATAACTGCAATAGGGCAGTGATTCTTGACAGATCAAACTGAGATTTAATACCATTCAATGGTTTGACTTTACATTTAGAGAAAAATATGCAATTGGCATATAGAACAAATTACTATTATCACTTACACATTTTTTATTACTTATTTCCTCATTCACAATATTGACAGCTATATTTTCTTTTTCTATTTTGAGATTTTTGTATCAGTAAATTGCTCTGCCTGCCAAAAATGACTATTGTCCAATGGCTTCACCTTTTTAAAAAAGGGTCATGATCATTGTCTTAAAATAGAAAGGAGTTAAGCACTGGTAAATAGTGAAATAGTTTAGTTCATAGACATTAGTTACTCTATGATTTTGAATAGTCTATCACTTCTGCATCTCAATTTTACAGTCTGCAAAAGATGGTGCTGTTGTTGTTAGACATATAAAGTGGTTAATAATCATTTTAAACAGTTTAGAAGAAAATTTCAAAGCCTAAAAAAACATGTTATTATGTTGCTATCATATTTCTTCCAAACTTCTTATCATAATATAAATTGGTTTAATTAATTAATTTTTCCTATGCTTATTACAATTTCCCTTCCCTTCTCTCCTCACAGTCTATCTCCCTAACCTCCTTTCTTTACCCCTCCCAATCTACTCTTTCTTCTTTTATTTCAGAATAGGGCAGACTTCCCATGTCTATCAGTCAGCCATGGCATATCAAAATGCAATGAAATAGGCACCTCTTCTCCTACTAAGGCTGGAAAAGGCAACCCAGTAAGAGAAAAGTTTCCCAAAATAAGATAACAGAGTAGAGACAGCCCCTGCTGTCTAAATTACATTGTTGTTACATGTACAGAGGCCATAGTTCAGTACCATGATAGTTCCCTGGTTGGCAGTTAAGTCTATATAAGCCCCCCTATGTACTCAAATATGTTGATTCTATGGATTTCCTTGGTGTGTCTTTGGCCCATCTGGTTCCTATCCACATAACATTTGACCTACAATGTGCCCTTTCTACAAGATATGCTGGGGTAAAAGTGGTGCAGAAATTATGGAAGTGTCCAACCAATGACTGGTCCAGCTTGAGACCCATACCATGACAGTGATCCCAACTCTGAAACAGCCTAGAGGGCCATGATCAAGACACTAGTCAGCCCAGAGAACTAAGATATAACAGAAAATAATTGGCAAAAAATATAATGAAATGATTCCTAATGTTGTTTTTCTTTATTCATAAATAGTTTCCTGGTCCAATTGTTATCAGAGACTTCAGTCAGCAACTGATAAAATAGATGCAGGGGCCCAGATTCAAACTTCAGGTGGACCTCAGGGAATCATGTGGAAGGGAGGTGACAGGTCTGTAGATTGTTTTCAAATTAAGTTGTCTACATTGAGTGCAGGATTCAAAGTTATGTTGAATATAATTGCATTGTTTTCATTTTATCTTGTTTCTCAAGCCCTAACAGAATGTATGGAACACTGGGAGGCTTATTGACTATTTAATGACTAATAAATGACAGCTACTTGGGGAAATGCACATGGAGCCTGTTATGAATAAAAGTCTTCGGAGATCAGTTTCTTTTCTCCTATCCTCATGACTAAAAAAACTTCCTGATAAATAACTGGCTGCATCATTGTTAGAATATAGGTATTCACTTACTACTGAGCAGGGGTTTTGTTTCTGTAGTAAGCCCTGCATTTCCCATAGCATAAAAATATATGCCTTTTTGTCCCCATATACATGGCTTCTCCAAAATTCATGCCTCTAAAGCATGGTAAAACCTGTTCTGATAAGAAAAGCTTCTTTCCTCAAAATATCACTATGCAATGCTTTCTCTAAAGAGGAACAACTATTTCTTTTGAAAGATGAGGTTACTCCATTACCAATTTAGAAAATGAAACCAGCTGAACATCGGTGGTAAATGATAGAAATTATCTTAGCATTTACTGGTTCCTTGCTTGCCAATTATTGCCAAGTTCTTTGACAAGAAAATCGACAAGTACAGCAAATGATTCTGAGGACAGAAATGGAAGGAAAATTCTGCTGTCTGTACTTGTCCTGAAATAACTGTGAACTTAATGACATGTAATAGGAATCTTGTCATCTGTACCCTAAAATTACACTAGTTACAATAAGTTTCTTCTAAACTGAAGTCATGGGTAGAGATATTCTTGGTGTCCAAACTATTAGCCTGAGTGGGAACAAGCTGTTGTCTTCTTGTTCAAGCCATTGGTGGCATGGTCACTAGATTAAAAGTAATTTAAAATGTAGAGCTCTTGAGTTTGTAGTTAATGTTGAGAAAACTGAAAGGAAAAATATAAACAAATCAACTATACTGATAATTAAAGCAAAGAAGAAAGACTTGGAAGGAAATAACTCAATTCTTGAAGCTTAAATTGGAATTAAGAGAAGATTTTTGCTATGATTATTTAATTAAAGAATTAACTAGGAGGAGGCAGAGTGGAATTCCACCAGGTATTTAAGATAAACTTATTTAAAGGAAGAAAAGAGGAAACAAAGTAAGCATAGTGATATGAGCCTGTAGAAACTAATCCTTTAACCCTAGAAGTGACCCAACAGGGAGGCTATCCACTACTAGCATGACCTCCCAGGTCCTGAATCTTTCCTTGAGTAGCCAGAGAAAAAAGTATTAGTAAAGGCAGAACAAGGTTTCCAAATGAAGTGAGAAACTTTTCCACAATAAATATTGAAACTATATTTATACACATTTATATTTGTTCATTCTTCAGTGATTAACTTTTCCCAGAAGGCTTATTTATTACTATTTGGTTGCTGCTGTACCTTCAATTGCTCATATGCTATTTTATAAAGATTACTATGCAATGAGATGAGACAGTTATTGTTTGAATATTAAACTCCTTTAAGTCTATATGCTATTTTCTTGGTTGACAACCAATGGATGTGCTGATAGGTGTCTGATAGCCTAGGAAGTGCAGCCTATTATAAGGAAATTCCCTTCTTAACTTCCTCAAGCATTATAACTTTTCTACAGCTGTTCTCATATGATCTTCAACTCAACAAATTCCCAAGGGCAAAGGGGCCAAATGATCACAAATTGAAATTATGAGCCCTTAAGTCTTTTGACTTCTTAAGTGGTTTACTGCTGCTGTCTTGTCAAAATAATGGAAAACTAACACAGAAATCCAACTGAAACTGGAAAAATAAACATTATATACATCACTCTGAAGGTTGATAATATAGATAGTCTCATTTAGGTCCCTGGCCATACCATCATGATGCAGCAAATCTGGCAAATTAGTTCCTTTTTGAGAAATATTAACTACATACACATGTGCACTCAGGTGTGTGCACGTGCGTACGCGCACACACACACACAAAGAGAGAAATAGATCTATATAAACATTAAATTAAGCTTATTAAATGAGTTATCTAGAAAGATTCCTTTAAAGTGATCAGTCATTTAGACTTTATTCCTCTTTTACCATTATTTCCTATGTTTAAAATATGGATGACAATATTGATGTCTCAATGATCATTTTATAGTCATGGTGTAATATTATAGGTGAATATCACTGATAAAGGTACTAGACCAATGAACTAGATCCCAGTCATCCTGCATTACTTATTTCTGAATTATAAGATTTGTAAAATAAACAAAATCATGTTTTTTCTTTTATAGTGCTTTTTCTGACATAAAATATGGCTTTCCATGTTATATGTTAATAAATGGGTGCAGAACAGTGTACACATGTGCTTAAAACACCAACATCCATCTACATAGGTTGATACAAGGTTAGGACTGTTACTATGAGTAAATCTGAGTAGATGAATTAATTTGGTGGCATGGTGAGCTCTATTTACTTTAGTAGACTTCTCTGAACCCCAAGATTTTTCAAATTGTATAAATGTATTTGGCTGATGCAGTTAGTTTAGTTCCTACCAAAGTGACAGGCCTGATTAGTAAGTGTGCCCTTTATCTATAAGGTTCTTATTTGTCTACTATTTCACAGAGAGCAATTCTAATGAATGGTGCAATTAACCTTTTCATTATTAAAACAATTAAT
Organism: Sigmodon hispidus; assembly: GCA_004025045.1. NCBI lineage: Eukaryota > Metazoa > Chordata > Mammalia > Rodentia > Cricetidae > Sigmodon > Sigmodon hispidus. Next base: position 78,285 of record PVIH01005411.1, read on the forward strand.
TACAAAAATTAAAGACATGACAGGGACAAAGTACTAATGCATAAATTATTAGGTTCAGAAATTATAATTATTAATCCATGTACAGTAATTGTGGCATAAACAGTGAAGGAATTATATACTAAAATTTGTTATAAAATGCTTTGTTTTCCACTTCATTTATATACAAAAGATTGAATATTTTACCTTGAGCTTAAGGTCTAGGTGCACGATAGTGTTAGCTAAAATCTGCCAATACATAACGTAGGAGAATTGGAAAATTAGTGTTAGTTGACTTTTATTAAAAATATATCCACACAAATGAGTATTCTACAAACTTAATTTTTTGAAAAGTTTGAAACATAATTGATGTCAGCTGAACCCAAAATTTTGTCTTTGCCTTCTTTAAATCTACATTGAAGAGAATATGGCTTAGGAGTTTTAGTATTTTGTAACATAATATTTAAACAAGGTAGACTGTTTTGCTTTATGGGACGTATAACCCTTATTCCCCTAAATATCAGTTTGGAGGGAGTTAATGAAAATGGTTGAGACTCTTCTCATCAGTTTTGTAGTAAACAGGGACTGAAAGAGGAGAAACACTTTAAAAACTAGGAATTCTATAAATTTGAACCCTGCTCATCATGTTTAGAGACATACATTCTGCACTAATATTATGTAAATTTCCCCCTCTGAATTGAAACGTTCCTGAAACATTGGAGAAAGAGATGTACTCAAATAGTTTACAAGTTCAGAAGTGACAAGACTTATGAGATCCTTCCTCAAGGTGATATAATCAGTAAACGATTGCTGTATACTTCAGTAGAGCTTCCTGGCAGATGGACAGAAAGCTTCAGGGGCTAAACTTCCCTCAGTTTCATCAGTGCTTAATAGACTCTCAGGTATGCAACAGCCCTTCACTCCCCCAAGTTCTTATAAGCAATCTAAATATGGTTTTATCAAACTGCACTGGAATGGAATCATCTTTTTTTTGGTCTGTCAATGATGTTCTATCTGGGCTGAATAGGCATTTGCTCATCTCTTCCCAGAGAAAATGTTCAATATTTTCCAAGACCTGGCTGCCTGTGACTCTCTGCATTTAGAACGTGGACTGAATAGAAAATGAACTTTGATTTTAGTCCATTATAATTAATAAGAATTTAAATAATTACATTTTCATAAATTTTACTTTCAAAAATAATAGTTACAAAACTTTTTTGATAATGATTCATAACTGGATTATGATGATCCCCAAAAGAAAGAATAGTCATTTGTGATTCTTCCACATGAACAGAAACATTGAGTCAAGGCTGGCGATATTTCTAAGGTACATGAAACTACCTTACATGGATTTGTTTTACCTCTGTATGTATTATAGGGGTGTGTGTGTGTGTGTGTGTGTGTGTGTGAGGAGTAGTAGTAGTAGTAGTAGTAGTAGTAGGGGGAAAGAGGGAGAGGGAGAGGGAGAGGGAGAGGGAGAGGGAGAGGGAGAGAGAGAGAGAGAGAGAGAGAGAGAGAGAGAGAGAGAGAGAATGTGTCAGTGTATAATCGTATAATTTCAGGTCTTGTTCTTCATCTTTCACATTTGGGAGCTGAGTGCATTATTCTGCTGTTGCTTATATGGAGTAAACTAGACAGAAAAGTTCCCATGATTCTCTTGTCTTTCCCCTCCATCTCCTTGTAGGAAGGACAGGACAAAAAATAGGATTTACATAAGAACTGGGAGTTAACACAAATTGAAAAACAGGTGACCCACTGAACAGCTTACTCATATAATATGAAGATTGTACCTGACATTAATTTTCATTTGATGAAGTTTTTCTACTTCAAATTTTCTTAAATTCCAATGACTAATAATGATCATATAAACCCATCTAAGGTCTGTATGGAGGCAACTTCATAACTGAACTGAAAGCAGGTAAAATAATTGTTTTCTGTAGTACTATTCACATATTCTAAAAGCCAGCCATTTCAAAATCTGATATCTTTTAAAATGATACAACAATTTTGTAGTAATAGTGCTTGATGGATTGTTTTGTCAAAGGAAAATGGGATGAAAGTGCTCTGAAAATATGGTAGAAAACGTAATAGCCTACAAAATAGCTATTTTCGTAAGTAAAAGAGTTAAGGTGTTTCTAAAATACCTAAGGAGACAAACACATAGGTAGACAGATAAGTTGTATTTTCATAGGTTTTCTAAAACATTTTTGTCATATTTAAAACTTTCTGGATATAATTAATTATTACAAATAATTGATAACTGAGCTCTCTAGTTTTGTATTTCGCTTGTGCAAACAATTAAAAAATATTTTTTGGGAGTTGATTTTCAACAACTTCTTTTCGCCTCATCCTCCTCCTGCCTCTCATCTTCTTTTTCCTCCTTCTACTTCTTATTTATCTTAGGGTTGATATAATTGTAAAATACATAAGACAATTTATCAAAAAAATCAATAACACCAAAATTAATAAAAGAGAATATAATTCATTCTTTTTATTATGACACTAAGGATTATTCATAAAAATTACATTATTTTCAGAGAGAAATTATTATTTACTTATAATGGCCTTTTTAATGTATGATAAATGTATTCTATAATCAATGCTTTAATTTGGTTAAAGTTGTGGTGAAGGAATAAGAGAAATGTTAGAATATACGTTTCCTGGGGTTTTGTTTGATTGTTTGTTTTATTATGTAGCTCAAACAGAAAATATTTACCTACCACCTGACTTAGTGAAAATGTTGCGAAAGAATACAACCACTTTCTAGATAATGTTCTTAACATGATGCATTATCTTTGAGAGAATTCAAGAATAAATAAATCATATTATTTTCTTCTCAAAATTAAAGAGAAAATAAAATTTATACATATATTTCTATTTAAATACTTACAAAATTTATTTCTTTCACAGAGTTAAAATTTCATTTAGGTTAAAGTTATATTTTTCATTGTGGAATTTAGAAATAAAATAAAATCAGTAGACATCATAAAAGTATCTCCATTTAAGAAACAATTTATATCTCTTTCTTTCCTGCAATGGTTTTTATCCAGGAAAACAATTTTTCTATCTAAAAATTATAACCTCACAATTAAAGATTTTTATAAGAAAGTAAAGCTCTATTTTATTCTCAGGAAATGTGACTGATTGCAATATATTCTACCTTTGATCTTCATGGACATTAATTAATGAAGCAATTTTGTGACTACAACTATATACTATCTTAAGATGGTATCATCATATTCAATGTCAACTACACAAACAAAATATATAGAGTCATTTAGGAAATGACTTTGGTGGTTGGAAAGATTTGTCACATTCAAAATACTCAATGTTGGGTAAAGAGGTGGAGATACTAAGAAGGGAGACACTGGTCAGGGTTAAGGCAGTTGCCAGCAGAGTTTTATTTATGTCAGGAAGGACAGATTTCTTCACTTAAGATTTTAAGTTGATTTGATGAGACACATCTAAATAATATTTTGTCAGTTGTACAAAAGTTACTGAATTAAATATTAATATCACAGGACTTGATTCTTGACTATCTGACCAAATATTTGAATAGTGCTTGACTAGCCAATATGACATTCAAGTGTGCCAAAATTAACTATGACATAGATGGTTACTTAAAATACACAAATAATAAATATTAGAAATTTGTTTATTGTTGTCAGTTTTTAAAATGCATATCTTCTGAATAAACTTATAAAGTTTATGAAAGATGATGAGATATTTGTCAAAGAGAAAATAGTTTCAAAAGTTAGGGACTATATCTGCACACACAGTGTGTTTATGTCCATTTAAAAACAAAAACAAAAATCAGTGAACATTGAAGATAAACTTCCAACATTGCACATAGATTTTTTTTTGAATATGTTTAACCTCCAAAAAAATTTCTAAAATTCACTCTACTTGCCAGTATTGCCATGACCTGATTGGTTTTCAGTTTCATGCAACCATAATTATATCTATGAAATGATTGTTCCTTGTGGTGACATATATTTAATAAAAACCAGTCTGGAATATCAGAGAACAGATCCACCCACAGTCAATCCAGAAGGGTCAGAGAGAGTGGTGACCAACACGAGGAAAGACTGGGAGTGGTGACCTACGCCTTTAATCCCATAACTACAGAGATGGAGATCTTTCTGAGTTTTTGTGAGTTCAAGGCCTAACTACCAAATAGTAGTAGCTCACACCTTTAATCATAACCTGGATGTGAAACAACTGGGCAAAGAAGGTATTTAAGGCAGGTGTAGGAAGACAGAGGATTCTTCATAGAAACAAAGAGGAGCTAGACTCAGAAAGCTGGAAGATAGCTTTTACCCTGAGAAGTTGGCTGGATGTGATTTGACTGTGGTCTGTTTCCTTTCTCAGATATTCCAACTTTCCCCAGATATCAGACTCTGAGTTTTCATTTAATAACAACCAGAATTTGTGCTACAATTCCTCATTACTCTAAGGCAATTGTAACTAAATGTTATGTCAGATCAATACATACATTTTCATTGCATTCCTGTTCCAAAACTGAATCATACTGTTATATACCAAATGTCAATCATATATACATAGGCAAATATATATACAGTTATATAGTTATATCACACACACATACAGTTTGTTAGTTTCAAGTTTGACTAACAAAAGAAAAATCACACAAAACATTCAAAGAAGAATGTCACTCATTACAGGCAGTGGTTGAAAAGTATGCCATGCTTAGCATTCTACAAATATGTAATCTTGTTACATTCTGAAACGCTATAATACTGTGCCCTTTTCTAAAATACAGTTTACTAGAGCATGGCAGGAAGAAGGCAGGAGGCCAAAAAGTGGAACAGGCAATTATATAATGTAAGTTATATTTCTCCTTTTCAAAATGGAAATTTTTTTGACTTGAAATCTGATTTTTATCATAATCCGCTATGCCCTACACCCTTATGGACACAGAAAATTTAATTGTCAGGCTTAACTGACCCCATCTATTTAATTGTTTTTCCTTGAATAGTTTTAAATTTTTAATTGATGTGTTTTCTCTAGCTGTTAACTGAAATGATTGAAGTCTCATTTCTAGAATTTTCTTTGTAACTTCTGAAGCCTTTCTCAATACAATAGTTGCAGCAGTGAGCTATGGAAGCCTATTCCATGTTCATTGTCACAGGCTCTTCCTGCCTTGTGTCACTTTTCAGGGGTTTATAGTGATCATTTATCTGATGATATGAAAGCATCTGTGTTTAATTAAAAAAAAAACCAGCATTTTGGTTCTTACCATTATCAAACTAAAATGCTTGGGTACTGTGAGTTCTAGAATTACAATTACATCCATAATACACACCAATTAAATACTATATTGTTTATCATGGGCAAAACCTATATCTTGATCCACTCAAAAGATATGTGTTACCAAGACTCAGCAATTTTTATTAAAATATCTGTACTTACTTTTTTTCTGGTAACTTCAAATTCTTAAGTAAGTATCTAATTATTATTTACATTTCTTTGTTCATTCTTTTAATACTTGGAAAAAATTATTTCTCATCCATGAAAGAAGAGATGTTTCAGATGTAATATGTAATTTTTAAGTAAGAAGTAGTCATATGGAAGTCAGTGTTAACAGAAGTGGTGAAAGGATAGAGTAATTCAGTATCCAGCATGCTCAAAGACCTGAGTTCCTATGTAGAACCACATAAGAACAGTAAGTAATTACTGATAGATAGATTTGTTGCAAACAAAATTATGTTTTGCCTTTATCTTTTCTGTGTCTGGAAACTTCAACCTTAACAAACATGCTCAATTAACCATTATGTAATTATGTATTATGTGTTACAGACACAAAATATATACAAGAATAGAGAGTTAGAAAGTTAAAAGGTACCAATTCTATTAATCAGCTATCATTTCCTTAATAAAGTATATACTGAATAGACCTTATATGCTAGCTAACAAGACCTTTAATAAAACTTGCCTATTCCTGATCTCATGGCCCTTGAAACAGCCTCATCAGAGATTCTAAAGTCAGCAAAATTAGAGCATAAGATGAAAAATATTTTAAAAGCAAAAACCATCATAAATATAAAAGTTATTTAGAAGCACATTGAAACAAAATCATTACACAAAAATGAAACAAATCAAAACAGAGAAATGAAGTTGAGTCCCAATGGATTTATTTTTAAAACAACGTCTGCACCTAAGGCTCAGAGAACACTACAGAAGAGGAGGATGGGAAGATTGAGGAAATCAGTTTAGGGAATTTGCTGTGAGACTGCCTTGTCCAGAAATGCTAGATGTACACCCCAAAAATCTCACCAACATGACTGCTTAAACATGACCTGAATAAGGATAATAGACATGTCACCCTACACAGTGGAAAGCCTATGAAGATTCAACATACGCAAAATCCACAGAAAACTAAGAAATGCCTAGACTGGGAGAAATAGTCTTTTCCAAGAAAAAGCACATTTTTAATTGTTTATCCAATACCAAATGCTCAGCCTTGAAATTATAGACACAAGAACATTATGTGTATGTGTCTGTGTTTATATATTTCTATTAGTTATAAAGAAAATTAGATAGAGAGAACGAGTAAATAATGTAACTTTACTATGCTATTAACAACAAAAAAAGAAAAAAGTTAAAAAATAAATCTCCAGGTTATATAATAGTAATGCAAAGATTTAAGAACTCCCACTCTATATAAAGCAAACAAGAAATGCATACCCTACCTTACATTTATTTCATGTTTCCACCCTATATTCAGAAAAATTACCTGTTAGGACAAGGTCTCTTCCCATAAACATATAATAAAGCATTCTCCACAATCTATTCCATCTGTTATTTTGCTCTTTGTATTGTTTTGAAATTTTTAGTAGAAATTTTGATCATCACTTTAATAAAACTCATTTTTTAACATTTATTCTAATATTCTTTTCTAGTACTAAATGTAGGTGGCTCTTCATTTATCTACTTGCTTTCACTAGAAAATATATACCATACTCTAGAATCTGATTATCTGGATCACCTCATCTGTGATACAGATGAAAGTCATACTATAAAAGCTTGTACAATAGAAATAAATAAACAGGTATGATGCTTTACAGATCTTGGAAGTCAGACTAGGTGGGGGGGGTACTAAGAAGTACCAACAGGCTCTATTTGTCTTCAGTATTTTGCTGGACACAGCATTTTTCTCAAATATAAGGCCTAATAATGTACAAAAATCTCATCCCACCCTATCCAAGGTCATGAACTCCACTGATTAACACCTTTTGAGGTTAGCAGTGTTTAATTAGGAAAGCCATTTTTCTTAACTATGGATTTAGTTCCACCAAGCCAGAAAATGGCTAATATGAAAATAGTTGAATTTGTCCTGGGACTTACTAAGATGAGAAAGGAGGTTTCTCTTTAAGATGATAAGTCCAATTTCAGCATAAGGAGCTGAGTTACAAGAAGTCTGAACTACAGAGTAATTTGAATGAGAATCTGTGAAAAAGAACAAGACCTGATTTAAGTTGACCTTGAGCCTAAAGCAAGGGAATTGGAGTACATGCTGACAAGGCTAAGAATACACTAGAGGATTCAGTATGCATGGTTCCAAAAGATTCCCTATTGCCTTTTCTGTCAAGTGAATGTTTTAGCTTTTAAAAAAAGAGAAGTTATGAATTAGAAACTGAAGGTGTAAGAAACTAAGAGTTACTTCTTAACAATGGCCAGTTACCAAGTATAACCTAAAGCATTGTGGAATGTTACTGTAATCCTAAAAATAATGGAGACAGACTCTTGGAGCTTACTGTACAACTAGGCCAAACTATGAACTAAAAGTTCATGAAAAATTATAGGGTGCAAATCATGAGGAACGCATTTGATGCTATTCTCTGCCCTCTAAAGACATATGCACAGACACACATTCCACATGTAGGCATACATGGGGTAAACACGTATACTTACAAATCATAGATGATAAACATTTTTAAAAGAGTTGAAAATCTTAAGATATATGGTCTTGGTATTAGTATATACTACCCAGAAATTACTGTGAGATGCTGGAAGATGGAATGGGATATTGCTACAGAAAGAAGAAAAAATGTTGGCTCATAAATTAATTATAGCTTGAGAAGAAAGAAAATCTAAGTATCCATTGTTAGAGTCAAGAGAAGGAATTTCAGTGTTGGCTAATGAGAAAACACTAGAAAATGAGATGAATTTAGAAAAAGCTCAGATGTCAAATTTGTCCAGCAGCTTACAGAGATTGATACTGAGATTCACACAAAATTAAAAAAGATTCCTGTCTCCAGATTTATATATCTATATATGTATGTGTGCGAGCATTTATCAGTTCTAGTGGGTGTGCCATATTATTCCTGCTAAATGAGTGACTTTAAAAGACACATACTGCTACAGTAATACAAACAGCCTGAAACTGGCATAGAAACAGACTGGTAGATCAATGGAATTGAATCATAAATAGGCATTATTACGAGGAGTCCCACAGAGATGGCTGACTGGAACTCTGGGGAGTTCACTGAATCAAGATCATCCACTGGGGAACCATGAGAAAAGGAGCTAGGTCCTCCAAGGGTAGGCGACTGTTGATTGGCATGGGCAGTATGTGAAGCCTGGAGGTATGGGATCAGACTGTGTTCCTGTAAATTGGATGGCACCTTGGAGCCCATTCCCTGTAGAGGAACACGTAACCAAATCTTGATATTGAGATGAGGAAATTGGACATGCCTATAGTGGATGCACCATGCTGAGTTAACCCACCTTGGAACTTATTCCTCTTTAGGAGGAAGATATCAGGGAATGGGGTGGGGGGAGGCTGAAGACAGACTGGGAAGGATTGGGAGGAGGAAAGGGAGGGGGAGGAGAGGGATACATGGAAAAAATAACATTTTTAAAAAATAAAAATAAAATGTCACTGTCTCTGCTTATTAATTACTAACTTAATACTCTGTCATAATATTTAATACTTGAATGAAAATTATTTGTATTAGTTTGTCTTTGAAAATGTAGTTAAAAAAGAAAGTGAATCAAAATTTTTTATTGTCTATTACTTTCTTTTCCTTTTTTATGTTATATTTAAAAGTTTTTGTAACATATCCATCACTGTTTCTCCTCCCCCCCTGTTTTTTTTGCTTTTTTAAATTATGAATAAAGTCATATTTTTTATCTGTATATACCCTTGTTCAAGCTCCCTTCCCCCTCCTGCCCCTTCCAGTCACTCCCTCTTCTCCATATCACTTTATCTCCTTCCTAGCAAGGGTAGGAAGTCCCAGGATCAAAAATTTAAAATACATTTTTTTCTGAAAAATAAACCACTTCTCATTCTATTAGCCTCTCTATGGCTTGTTTGTCCCACTGGATTTGATTAGTGTCCATTGCTATAAACAATTCACTTTAATCTGATTTTATTATTATAACAGAAAAGTTTGTTTTCTTTAGATTTTGCTCTAAATTTATATCACTCAATATTTTGTAAGGCTTGGCTCCAACTGTGACTATTCAGAGAGAATGAAGATTTCACTTCTGCTATTCAGACCTTGTTTCCAGTTGGATTCTATTTCCTAAGATTTACAAGACTTGTGGTCTCCCAATGAGTGTTTCTCTTGTACTTGTTTATGAATGCTCCCTTTAATTTTCCCCAGTATCCATATATGCCTCCTCTTCATGTCTAACCCCTATCTTTCATTCTTTACAATTATACACATTAGATAGTCTTCTCAAAGTTTTATCTTTGGTTCATATAATTCCTTCACTATTTGCCTTGTAAAAATTTCTTTTCTTTCTGTTTTTTATTTAAAAGTTTTTTAAACATATTCACCAAATGTATACCTTCTAATATGAATTTTCTTCTTATGTTTCTTTTATTTATTATGCTGTTTGCAAAGCTGCTTCTATAATTTCATTTGCTGAATATTCAAGAGAAGTTTTCCTTGAAAATTTTCACTTATTTTTAATGTTCCATCAGTCTTCATTGCTAATCCTTTGGTTGTAACTGAACACACTCATATGTGTCTTTTCCTCATCCTTCTCCTAACAAGTGTCATTTTTTGAAGTGATCAAAGATACTGATAAGAGCATTTAAGAATCTTGGCTTGAAGTGGGGAATAAAAATAGGAACAAGAACCTGAAATATTAGTATATGTATAGTGTTTGAGAAATATGAAGATCAGTATAACCAAGGCAAAAGGGTTAAAAAAAACTCATTATACCAAGGAAAGAGGTCAGAAAGCATTTAAAATGGAGTATACTTCAAATTGCTCATAATTTCTTTTCTTTCTTTGAACTTTGAAAGGATGGATGGCTGAAATAATCATCTATTTGCATAATCACTCTCCTTTTTAAAATTCCTTACAAGATGGATTAGATGTCTTTGTTTAAAAAGTAAAACAAACAACACAACACCCTTCTGTTTGGCATATCAATGAGTGCAGTCTCACAAATGCCCTGCATTTACAGTATTGAGGATGGCATGCTTCCAGTCTCAATTACAAATCAACTGTGGAATTTGAGGATTTTTAAATTTAGTGTGGCAGTACCAAAAAATGAAATTCTAATAAATGATATCAGAAGTCATAATGGTTATCTTGATTGTCAGCTTGATTGTGTCTGGAAGCAACCAAGAGATGCCCTACCAGATCTGTGAGAGCATGTTTTGGACAGAGTAACTGACATGGAAAAACCTTCCCGAGGAATATGTAGCCCTTCCCATCACTGACCCAGTATTTTTTAGGTTCCAAATATATCCACATGATAGACAACTCTTCATCTATATTCCAGCTCCCCATTACCAGACTGGGGCTGTTAATAACCCAAACTTATTGAGTGGGCAGTGAAAGATTTCTCAGTCTTTTGAGTGTTCAGATAGCCATTGTTGACCTACTCAGCCCATGTCACATAAACAATCTAACAAATATCCTTGGACTGTCTAGAAGTTTTGTCATTTCTGTTTCTCTAGAGAATCTGGCTAACCAGAAGTCTTCTCACTTTCAGTTACCCACTAGTGTTAAATAGATATGCTGGACCATTTGTATTGGGATGAGGAGAGGAGGAGTGGGAGGAGCAAGTTATTAGTTTATTGCTGTAATGTGGCTGAGATTGTTCAGAGACATGCATAAGTCCCTTGTTATCGTGACCAAATATCTGACATAATCTACATAAAGTTGTAGTGTTTTTATTGTGACTGAAAATTTTGGTCTTTGTTGAGAGCTGGTGACTGAGAAAACAGCTTATTTCAGAGCATCCAGGAAGCAAGATAAAGGGAGAAGTGAGAGGATGAAACAAAGATCTAAGCAACCTCCTCCAATACTTCCCTAGGCCACATCTCTTAAAGCAGTAGTTCTTGACCTGTGAGTTGCAAGCCCATCGGGCATCAAAGGGCTCTTTCACAGAGATCGCCTAAGACCATTGGAAAATACAGATATTTACATTATGATTCATAACAGTAACAAAATTACAGTTAGAAAGTAGCAATGAAAATAGTTTTAATCCCAAGCTGTTCAGTGGTTGTGGTTTGCCACTTGGGCATGTTTGGCTTTTTTTCTTGTTTGTTTGTTTAGAGACCACTAGTGAGTGAGTACATCCCCTGCTTATCTCTCTGAGATTGTGATACCTCGCTCAGGAGGATATTCTCCAAATACATCCATTTGCTTGCGAATTTTAGGATATCATTTTTTATTACTGCTGAGTAGTATTCCATTGTGTAGATGTACCACAGTTTGTTAATCCAGGGAGGGACATCTAGGTTGTTTCCAGGTTCTTGCTATTACAAATAATGCTGCTATGAACATAGTTGAGCTAATACCTTTGGTATGTGAATGTGCCTCTTTAGGGTATACACCCAGAAGTGGTATTGCTGGGTCCTTGGGGAGATTGATTCTCAATTTTCTGAGAAACCTCCATATTGCATTCCAAAGTGGCTGAACAAGTTTACACTCCCACCAACAATGGAGGAGTGTTCCCCTTGCTCCGCATCTTCTCCAACATAGGTTGTCATCTGTGCCTTTTATCTTAGCCAATCTATCAGGTGTTAGGTGGTATCTCAAAGTTGTTTTGATTTGCATTTCTCTGATGGCTAAAGATGAAGAGCACTTTTTCAGGTGCCTTTCAGCCATTCGTAGTTCCTCTGCTGAGAATTCCCTTTTTAAATCTGTACCCCATTTTTTGATAGTTGAACCCCACTCCAACTATAGGAATACCAGACTCATTCTTGAGGGAGGGGAGACAAAACTGGATTTGGCGAGGAGTGGAAACTGATCCAAGCATTATTGGGTCTGTGGGACCATAGGACTGTCTGCTCCCTGTCCAGGGAAGGGATGGGGAGTTGCAGAGAAGAGAAATGTCAAGATGTGGTGGGAAGGGGAAGGGACCTTGAATGAGGAGATACAGGGATGGGAAAAAAAATTTCAGAGGGAAAGCTGAACACATAGTAAATATATGTGTAGCAATCTTATTTGCATTACCACCCTTGATAAGCCATGCTTATGATTCTTATCCTCTTCATAGTTATTGTTAACTTTTCCTCATTTTAAATTCATGTTTCTGTTTTTTTGTTAAATACAAAAATAAAAAAAATAAAAAAAAAAAGAAAATAGGTTTATAGTTGGTAGTCACCATAACATGAAGAACTACATGGTTCTCCATGTTAGGAAGTTTGAGGACTACCATCCTAAACTTTCCTACCTCCTTTTAATATTGCTTAAGTCTTCAAGCAATACATCAGCTGACAGGCCTTTGCAGGATATTTAAGATGAAAACCATAACAGATACCCTTGAATGTTCTATCTGGATCATATGGAAAATTATTTCTGCAAGACTAAAGCACTAAAAAAGGAAGCTGAAAATCCTCCTGACAATTACACATAGTCATTATTTAGCCCGATACCTCAAACAGTCATTTAGTTCCCAACTAAGCAAAACTTTCTTGCGTTTGTTGTAGAATAAAGGTATGGTAACTGTCATTTCCTCTGCAAAGTACAGAGTTCCTGCCATGAACCACATCACTTCTCAGCTTATGAGAAGCAGTAAGCAATCTAGAATCTGAAGGAAGATTTGTTCTGACAAATATTTCAATGAGAATTCTATTTTATCCAGTGGAGCAATGGCTTCTAATTTCTGTCCCACTGCATGCCAAAACCTAACATAAAATTGTGATTTTAGTCCTACATCTCTGTATAAAAGTATTGTTTTTGAAGAGTCAGATATGGCCTTGAATAGTAGCTGAGCTCCCATGGGACAAGAATAATCATATTCTGCAAGTTTCTGCAGCCAAGTTGTCTTTACCTCCTCTTTAAATTTATATTCAGAGAGAACTCTAGGGACTGTAACTCTAAAAGGGTGGAATTTTGGAAAAGGAACTCTCTAGTGAGTGATTGCTCAGCTCTCACCCACCACAAAATAATACTCAGAATTCTTTTGTGCAAGAGAGTATTAGAAAGAAGAACCTGAAGTCAAAAGACCCTTTCACATTCCTAGGAATGACATTTGTGCTGTGTCCTAAGCTATACAATTTTACAAACTTTCGCTGGGTGACAATGAAGCAAACACCTACAAAGAGTATGTGGTAAGGACCTCTCCATCTTCATTGTTTGGTTCTTCGTGTGTTCTTTCCAGAATGTGTTGGATGGAAAAATACCTATTCCTATACAAGATCACAATAGAGTATTGGTTTTATTGTTGGAAGTTATTTCAGTCTTTTTTGACCCCATATAACCTGAATAACTTTCCACCTCAAAGTGCTCTTTGTTGAGGAAAAAGACAGTGACAAATGTCTGTCCATTATTTGGTAGCTAAACCCATAGTTCTTTGCAATACTCTAATCTGCGTGAATTTATGTCCTCACACAACAAAAATGGTTTTCATACTGTGAAAAGTCCCCCATGTAAAGCCTACACAAGCAATAATAAGCTCTAGGTAAGCATGCACATGTGTGCATCACTTTCCAGGAGTAAGCCTTTTCTTAAGACTTGCTTAGGGGTGTGAGAAGGGCAGTCTAAACCTTTTAAACCTCACACTTGTGTAATGTTATAAAATAAATTTTGCATTACTAACACCCTGCCTAGGGATGATCAATCACTGCTAACCTGCCTACCACTTGGTAAATTATGAATCTGAAGAGATTAGAACTGTCATCTACATCTCTTACACTGGCAAATAATTCATATTTTAAGCCCAGGCTTCTTTGCATACAACTCGGTATTATGGGGTTATATTGTTCTGCCACCCACTAATCGTGGTTTGGAGAGAGGATGAGACTTCCAAAGGCAAAGATACATTTCCCTCTTATCAGTGTAGCGCAATTTAGTTTAGCAGAGTAAGGCAGCATCAGTATTCCTATTATAAACTCCTGATTTCAAGGGTTTGTACATGTTATGAAAGTTCAATGAAAATAAATTTGTCAAATGCAGTCTTTTCTGAAATACTTAATATATTTAAAGTATAATAAAAATCTTAACTCTATAGGTGCAGCTTCTCAATATATTAATGTAGCTGAAAATTCTGTAAGTTTGTATTTTCATGTTATGAATGGTTTTGCTTGTCTCAAAACAAAATTCTGATGAAAGTGTATAAAAAATATGCTGGGATAAACTCAGTGCAATAAAGCCACAAATATTAAAATAACATATCGTTCCTTTCTACGTCAATGGGAAAACACATAGTTCCCAATAACATAAGGACATCATGGTCAGAGTCAGATCATGTGAGTATATGTCCATGATCATACTGGACAGTCAAAATGAGGCCAAGGACTGTGAAAATAGTCTAAAATTGCAGCTTTTTCTTTCTAGATATAAGTCTCAGAAAGGTAGCAGGTACCATTGTGCTATGGAGGACATACTGGAATTTTAAAATGCAGTGGTGTGGACTGCTGAGTTAACTCAATTTTAGACAAATCATTTCAGCTCCAAATGCTGTTACTGACATTGTCTGAATTTATTTGTGCCATTGATGTCATAGTTATAAATGTTGTTGCTTTTAATTAATTTCTTTCACTGCCTTTTCCTTTCCTCCTTTTTCTTCCCTTGTTTCTCCCTCTCCTCAAATTGTAGTCATGCACTGTAACATGCCCAAAATTTATAGTAACTTTTCTGATATAGATGCCAATGAATCACTTCTACCTGTCACCTACCTTCAAACATCTTTCATCAACACTACTTCTTAATAGGTTACTCTTCCAGAAATATCTATGATTATTTGTTTAAAACAAAAGTGAAGACCACTGAATTTAATCAGGGTCATTTTATATTTGTGGATTTGGACATATGCATTAGTAACTAATAGACTAAGCAGTGGGTGCACAACTAAAGACAACTTATGACTCCTTTCTCAGAACTCATCAATAGCCAGTATGTCAGCAGTAAATGATTGCCTTCATGAACACACAACCCACTCACAAGTGATTGCTGACAGAGCCAGTCACTTAGGGTCAAAGTATGGAACCACAGCTGTTCTTAGTCCATGGCTGCAGTTAATATTTTGAATCTAGAGAATGATTAGATTCTCTTTGTTCTCTTGGTGCCTCTTTGGCAATGTCAGTTTAGTAATGGATGTCTTAGCTCATATCTCTTGTTTAAATTTTGGCACTCAATTTTCAGTCATTCTCAAATTGCTAGCAGCCATGAGTCTCTGCATTCACTGTCATTCACTAGAAAGACAAGTTTCCTCTGAGTAAGTCTATGAGTAACTTTTGTTTATTGAACAATTTGTTATTTGAACAACTTGATAAAATGTTAATTTAGTTAAACATTTAACTAAACATTAAGTTTCTCACCGTGAACATCTGTAAAAAAAAAAATTTAATTCTTTTTAACAATTCTGACACCTGATGGTCAGGCTTTTAAAATATTTTATCTTTTGTTTCTATTTTCTAAAATCATCCATGTTCTTGCTTTCTAGTATAGAGTCAACTCCTATCCTTGTTATTTTTTTGTTATTTGTGGAGTCAAGGCACATTATTCTGACATGCCTCAGTATATTTATAATTGGTTGTTTGGTTTTTGGCCACGCCTTTCTAGCCTAGCACCAAGGTTCAGACCGACTCACGACCCCACTGCCCCTTAGCACAGAGCCCCAAATAATCACACAAAGGCTTATATTAATTTTATGCTAATTGACCTATTGCTCAGACATATTGCTAGCTCTTTAATCTTAACTCAACATTAATTTTACCTTGTTCAGCCATGTGGCTTAGTACCTTTTCTCAGAACAGCATCTTGGTCTCCTTTCCACTGGGTCTACTGGTGTCTCTCTGACATCTCTTTCTGTTCTTGCTGTTCTCAGAGTTTTCTTAGTCTGGTTGCCCCACTCACACTCCCAGTCTGCCTTCAGCCAATCAGGGTTTTTATTAAACAACTAGGCTAGACAACTATTTCAATGTAATAGAACATAATACCACTATAATTTTTGTTGAAATTTATACTTTAAGTCAATTGACACCACATAGCCTGACATTCTCAATTTCAAATCACATTGGTTGGTGATGTTGGCATGGCAACACCTATCTTATACTGAATCTATGTGTCCTGCTGCATGGTAAGATTTAATGAGCTAGCATGGATATTGAGCCAGCTTCTCTTAGATAATCCCCAATACATCAAAGGGGGATGCTAGAACTCTTTTGAGGCCATGCAAAATGTTTAATTATTTACTTTTAAAGCAAATAATTAAACAAAATTTAATTTGAGATAAAGCATAATATCTAAAATGTAATAAAAATATTTGTGACTGAAATAAGTATTTCTTTAATATGATACCAAATAACCACAAAAAAGAAAACAGAATTATAATTTTGCCTTTTTTAAAATAGTAGAATTCTCTTTAAGAAAAAAAAATGAAAGTTTGTCAGCAAATACAAGGAATAACATAGATTGATAGAAAATATATACAAACTAAAATTGTTGAATATTTTATATCTAGATTATATAACAAATTCTAAACAGGCTCGATAACAAGGTTATTCCAGACATGAACTCTTCCTGTCATCAGTTAGGTGCTAAGAGTTCTAGAATAGATAATGTAAGTAGCCAAAAGCAAATTAGCTATGCAGTGGATGTACATTTCCATAAAAATATAAAGCACCAGACCTCTAGACATCAAAAGAAAGGATATGTTTCAAACTAGGATCTGTTTTAGCTGGGTGGACATATCATATCAATTTCATATCAATTTATGAAATCGCAAAGCCAGAGAATGCTACAAATAGATTAAACTTCTCACAAAAATAGGAAAAAGTAAAACATCTTTTTTTTGTTATTGAGGAGAGATATGATAGTTTTTTTGTTTCTCTCATAAAACACTAAATCAATAGTTTGTTTAGCTATGCAAGTTTTCACTATAATATTATGGTTGTATTTTATTGTTATAAAAAACTTAGCAGAAACAAGATTTTATAAAAGAAACAGCAATAGCAGCATTACGTGGGTAAATAACAGTAAATTTTTTCTTATAGTATAATTCTCTTATTTTAGAGAGTAATTTTACTCACCACTAGATATTCAGCAATGTCAAGAGATATTTCTGTTTGCATAAGATAAATTCTTTCTAACCCCAAATAATTATCTAGTTTAAATATCAATGCTGTCAAAAAAGATGAATCTTGGATTGCTTTTGTGAATTAATATTTCCTCATCTGACAAACTTCTATTTCTCTAATTGTAAAAACAGAACACTGTGATTCCCACAATCCATAACTTCTATTATTCTGAGAAAGGAAGAATAAGAAATAAAAACAAGAAATAATTAAGTTCTAGTAAAATTCATAAAGAAATCATTAGAAACAAAATCATCAGAGGACACAGGTACAAGCTGGTGTAGAGACATCATGGTGGGAGCCACATAAATATAATGTAAAAACTCAGTAGACACCAACAAGGCTGACGAATTACAGTCAAGGAAACCTAAGGATATAAAACCAAGAGGTAAATCCAAAACTCAAGAACTTTTGGTGGTAATTGCCTTTGAATGTGTTACCCATTTGCTGAAGAGGATTTCTTGTAGGTGATTACAGCTTTTCAATTTTGTTATTTCCATGAAATTCATTTCTCAGACACCTTTTGCAGTGTGCTTGATCATTATTGGGCATAATTTTATATATATATATATATATATATATATATATATATATATATATATATATATGGGGGCATATGGATAATTTCTCCTAGCTGTGTGTGTAAACAGCCACACAGACAAGATCTCTTTTCTCACAAATCAGGTCTTTGTTCCTTTACCCAGAGCTGATTCAACCTCTGCCCTCTCTGCAATTATCATTATTAATATTTGGACAGAGTCAACCTCAAACAAAGTACTTCAACTGAAATATTTATCAGACTTCCAGAGACAGCTACAGATATATGACACACTGATATATCCCAAATTCACCAGCCATACAGATAAGAGAACCATCCATAGTTGACACAACTAAACTTGGGTCCGTACCTCCCTATAATTTCTTGCACCTGGATTCATTAACATACAATCCTAAATTAAATGTTTATTGTTTGTGATATATAAGAGAAAAGGTAATCAACCAACTTCTAGTTGCAGGTGTTATGACAAACCTTTATTCTGAAGTACTGCACCACAAAGCCAGAGAAGCAAGAAGTTAACAGGTCCTGTTTCCTGTGCAAATTGAGCTTTATCTTTTCAATAAAAGATTCCCTTTAATGCCTTCCTAGGGAAGGAGCTATCACAGAACAAAAGCTGCACATCTTTCTCTACTGTTTATTCAGGTCACCTAGCTACCAAGAATACTTGCCCAGCTACTCAGAAAAGTACCTTTGGAAGTAGCACAAAACTTTACTTTGTTCATAGTTTTTTGCTGATCAATAAACTTTTAACCTAATGCCTCACCACATTTAGGATTCTAGTTAGAGCACATGATTTCTTTCCTTTAGATTGCTTTCTTGATTTAATCTTCAGTTGACTCCTACCAAAAAAATCTTGACTAGCCACTCCTACCAAGTGTCATAAACCAAAGCTGATAGTTACTGCTGTATGTATATATCTTACCACTCCTCTCTGAGACCCTGAGCAATTTAAACCCAGCACTGCCTTGCCAAATAATAAATGCCTGCATGAATATATAAGCCTATGCCTTCACTGATGTCATTTTTATACCAATAAGAGTCGTGCCAATAAAGGATAAAATAAGTAAGGAGAATATTTTGAGTACATTTTAACTTATAGTTCTTCCTCACTGGGCTGGCAGAAATGTTGCTCTTGAACCCTCAGAGGAAATCTTGTTGGGGCTGGTTTTCTCATGGTTTTTCCTACTATCATAGAAAGAACTTAGAATGTAATTGGCACATTCCAAAGTCTGTATTGATAGGGGAAATGAGTCACATCACTGTTTAGTGCCAGAATCTCTCAAACAAGTATGGATACATCCTCATTTAGAAAATACAGAATTACACTTTTCTTAAACCCAATGACTTTTGCTAGGGAGGAATTGTTCTGGACAGTTATCTGTAGTCGATAATTGAAAATATTGATTTTTCTGTTGATTATATAATACACTGTAATGTGTTTGTTATCATATTGCCATACAATCAAATAATTGTATAACTAGAAAATTACATTAAAGATTAGTTTTTAATTTTAAAACTGGTTTCTTTCTAATAAAAAAGTACTCAATTGTAGTTTCATAAGAAAACATTTAATACACAAACAGGATAGCAGAAATATCCTGAGATAAGTAGATGAAAAAGAACATGCAGAATGCTTACATCTGCTTCTTAGACTTAGCAGGACTTCTTGGCCCATGTACAAATTTTTGAAATTTTTAAGAAAATTTCTTTTCTCAAACAAAAGTTCCATCTGTCAAAATTTGGAATATATTCCAACTTGGTCATAAAAATCAATATAATCATCCAATATTATCTAATATCTAAACAATTATACAAAATGTCTGTCATACAGTGGCTGCAGAATACCAAATATCTCTAACCTTCATTAAGGCAACCCTGCAGTTTCTGATCAGATAACATAAAACAGTCATGGCCAAATGTGTTATTTGTAAGAGTCACTCATTAGAAAGACTTTAACTTGGAAAACACAAACTTTCATCTCTGATTTGTTTTAAATAGAATCACAGTTGATTTACATTGAAGAAAACAGATGAAAGTAACCATAAAAATGGCCTTCAGCAAAATTGAATTTCAGTTTGGTAAACTGTCATGAAAAATTCTGGTGATGATGAATGTCTTGGACTATCTTGGTCCTGATTGGATGAGAGAGGACACACTTGTACCTCAATAATGTTTAACTGTCACATTGAGTAGTAGAAGTCAAAAGATTATAATAAGAAAGAATTTTCATTGGTGATATTGCCTAGGGGTAGAACATCAGAGCTTTGCTGAAAAAAAAAAAACCTGTATAATCATATGTAAATTTCTTAATTCCACTATTTTATGTAAGCATGAATGAAAATAGAAATATATTTAATGAAGAATATGTCACTAGTTCCCTTTCAGCCAATAATATTATAGCCTTTCTGTTGGAGAGGTTATTTCATGATTAACAGTGCTCACTGCTCTTGAAGAACACCCAAATTTGGTTCCCAGCCACCCAAACACTCATAACTGCTTATATAAGCCAGTACCAGGATATTTGTTCTCCTCTTCCAGATGCCATGAGCCCCTTCATAGATATAGTATAGGACAAAAACACATGAATAAAACAAATCTTTAGAAACTATAATAATCTCACATGGCTTTATGTTAAATGCAAATGTGCATTAGAAAAAATGAGTTATAAATAAATTTTATAGTATTATAAACATTATAGCATTATAAATATAATAATATTAAAGAAAATGAAAAAAATAACAATTAATAAAAAAGGAGTGTCAGTTATGATGTGAAAAATTGCTCATTCTTTTAAATTTTCCAGCTTTTAAATTGCTCAGAAAGTTTCAGTGAATATAAAATTGGTTTCATAATTAGCCAAGAGAGTAAGGGACACCAAAAGGAAGGTAGATTTCCTGAAAATCAGCAATAATCAAGAAATAAGTAGTATATATACCTGTTTATCTCAGAAGAGAGAAGGAGGTTAGAAGAATATACAGTGAATAATAATGAGAAATAAAAAGGAAAAGTCCAGATAGTAAAGAGAAAAGCTTATAAAAATCATTCACAGAAGTCACTATGTCACAATAAAATAATATATATTTGTGTTTGGAGGGAAATTGTCATATTCATGAAATAGGTTAGTGGAGTTGAAAAAAGCAAAGAGGGAAGGGTAGAGGAACTGAGAAGGAAAGAAGGTAGAGAAAGAGGGGACATAAAGGAAAATAGGAGGAAATACAAAACATCAGTTCTGAAAATGACCTCATTAAATAATGTGTCCCATTTCCTCCCTGTGTGAACAAGTCCTGGCGGCCAAAGCAAATAGTACCACTCAATGTAATTTTGGTAATTAGTTGAAATGTTTAATTTAACGGTTTAGTAAATTCAGCTAATAGTTTATCTCAAGTGTGTGATTAAGCTATTCTTCAGGAAATACTTTTTTGTTCCACATCTCAATTAAGATTTCTGACATGGGTTGTTTCAAAATATCCTAAATCCAGAAAGAGAGAGGGAGAAAAAATAGATGTAATCTCAACTCTAAAGTAAATATTTTTCAAACTTTAGTTGTTTCAAAGTTTTAAATGTATGAAATAAAATTGTCAACATGCAAAAATAAAGCAAAAATGTATTATCTAATATTATCGTTGAAGAAGCAGTCCAAGAGCCGTGAAAGCCAACACTGGTAAGTTAGCCTCCTTGATTTTGTTTTTAAACTTCTCACAATGAAAACCTAAACCAAATGTAAAAGACATTGAGAATTATAAACTATAATGTGTAAAATACACATTATTTGAATTGAAAGATATTGTTAATTCCTGTTAATTGAAATATCTTTGAATATGCAGTTTGAAAGAAACAAAAAGCACAATAAGAGAAAGATTGACAGGTGATATCAGACAATTATATTGAAATAGCCATGAATTTCCTTCCTTTCTTTTCGCCTTTGTTTTTTCTTTTTTCTTCCTGTCTTGCTTCCCTCCCTTCATCCTTCCCTTCTTTCATCTTTCTCTCCCTCTTTTATTTCTTACTTTTTTCTTCAAAGAAGTATTTTTTCCATCCTCTATGAGTATGTATCACAAAAATTCTCTGCAAGTGTCTTTTCAAAATACAATAAAATACAATGCCTCTGTCCTCAAAAAAAAAAGTGTCAATAATGTCTCAAAACACACAAAAAATATAAAAATGGTTAAGCAAATGATCAGAAATGAATAAAATGGGGCTGAACAGATTGGCTCAAGGGTAAAGTACCTATTGCCTCAGCATGAGGACTGTTCTGATATTCACTGCTTGATTGTATGCTGTATAAACTGGACATTCAGGTTCCATAGGAAAGTTGGCAGAACAAGCTGAGATGGTCCTTCAGGTTCCTGCTTTGCGGAAAAAAATTGCCAGGAATCTTTCTGGACACAAGGAGAAGTGACTGAAGAACTGTGACAGATTTCCTGCATCACTGAAAGATATGCGAGAGATTTTGGGCTTTTAGGCTGAAGATGATGCCCCAACATTAAAAAGGAACTTTGACTGACTGTCCAGGCAGACAGGTGTCATCTCTGTCATTTTCTAGACTTTGGAAATTGTTTGCACTCCTCGTTTATTTGCATAATAATATATTCTTCTGTGATCTTTGATGTGGTTGAAGGTTTAATAATTATAGGAAGAGTTCTTTTTGGTTTCAAAGGTATACTAGATATGAAACTTTAAACTCACAATGATAAGGTAGATAATGGAATATTCTCATTAATTTTGTGAATACAAATAGACTGAATATTGTGACTGTAATTTTTGCTTGATAGCTGTTCTGTATGTAATTTTGCTATATGAAAATTGAAGCCTTCCTTTTTAATTAGTCAGAAAAGAGAAAATGTGGTGGAAATGTTCTCTGTATGATGTAAATAAAATAACTGGTTTGGTCTATGTAGAGCACCATAGAAGTGGGTGGAGAATCAGAGGACAGGCAGGTAGGAGAAGGGTGGAGTTAGTCAGTTCCATCCGACCCCAAAGAAGACAGATATGTAAGAAATACAGGTGAGCCACTGGCTGGACCACATGGTGGGTAGATTACTAGAAATGGGTTGATTTAAGATGAAAGAGCTAGCTAGTAATGTGCTTAAGATATGGGCCAAAGAATATAAAGTAAAAAAACAAAACAAAACAAACAAACAAAAAAACAAACAAAAAAAGGGAATTTGTTAAGGCAACAGTAATATGATGGAAGGTAGTTCATCTTTTTATTGATATTACTCTAGAAAGTTTGAAACTGGAACCAGTAAAGAAGATAAATAATGGAGATGGAAATATCATAATGTCTATAATAAATATTATTTGTTTGACCATTTCTGTTTTATCATTTAAAAAGTCAGTTAATTTGAGTGCCAAGATGAAATTCTTAGAAAAGCTTGATAAAAAAAAAATACAGAGATTTAAGAGCCAGACAGCAAAATTCAGGAACCACTCTCAATATTGTTTTATAATCTTACAGAGAAACATCCAAAGGCTTTTAAACAGCCAGCATTAGTATGTCCAGTAATATTAAAGTAATTATGAAATAATAGAAACTGTGCAGAAGACAGTTGGACTCAAGTACAAATGTTAGACTGAAGAAGATTCAAGAAAGCAATAATCACTTATGCTATGCACTCACTATTTATTACAAAGAAATGTTAAATTCTTTGTCAAACTTTACCAAATTATCCCTAAAGGATGGTCAGATATGGTCAGAAGTACCCCAACAAAATGCCATTCCCTTCTGGAGAATGCAGAAGGTATGGTAAAGGCAAGCATTGGAACAATGAGTACAGGTCAATAAGAGGCAGGAAAGGTAACTTTTTTCCTTTGGAAAATACCATGAGAGAGTTTTCACAGGCCCCCATACTAAATCCAGTTCAGTTTTAACCTGCCATCTTGGAGGGAATATCTTCTCAGAGTAATTAAAGAACATAAAGCCTATTAAAAAAAATAAAAAATAAAAATAAACATGCTGCTCTGGACAATAGACCAGCTATAGAAAAAGAAACAAACAAAAATTAGGAAAAACCATAAAGGAAATATTTTGGCAAATTTATATAAATGAACAAAGGCTAAAATTAAAAAATATGAATAAATAATATCATTGGAGGTTTGATAAACACAGGGGGCAGATGTAACAATAATTTTACCAGAATCTTGGCATCCATTTGGCTCCTTCATAAGTCTAATGATTCGTTTTCTTTTTGTAATTGGATGTTATGTAAAACAAATTGCAAATGGCTTGAATTTGGGCAATATAGGACACAGAGAAAAATCAAAGCCATATGTGGCTAACATTACTATAAATTTTTACAGATGAGACTTATAGCAACAATAGAATACTCAGATTAACATTCCTCCAATAACAGAAACAAACCATAAACTAACATATGTTTCTGGGGAAAATATTAGATGTTATTATGAGATACAATCACCAACCAATCAGCTTGTATAAAAACAAGGAACAAAAGAATCCACAGTGCTACCTTTAAATTGGTTAAGAGGTAAACCTATATGGGTTCAGATATGGCCTTTAACAAAAGAGAAATTACAGGCCTTAGAATAGGTGGTGCAGAAACAGTTAAATGCTCAGCATATTGAAGAATCAACCAGCCCTTGGAATTCTCCTATATTTGTTTTCAAAACAAAATCTGGAAAATGGAGAATGGTTACAGATATAAGAGCTCTCTATAATATGGAATTTCTTTGTCTTCTTTGTTTGGTCGATTATAATTATTGACTTAAAAGACTTTTTTTTTTTTTTCATTTTAACTATACTTCTACAAGGACAGGATAAAGACAAATTTACCTTTACAGTGATCACTTATAGTAATTCTCAGCCTTTAAAGAGATATCAATGGAGGGTTCTTCCACAGGGAATATTAAATAGGCCCATTCTGTGCCAATATTTTGTACAACAGACATTAGACGTGATAGGTAAGCAATTTCCACAAGTTATCATGACAATATCTTGTTGGCTGACACATTGGAAAGAATGTTTGAGAAAGTGAAAAAATATTGCCTGCTTAGGGATTACAAAAATAATTTAAAAAGAGATTCTATTAATTATTTAGGTTACAAAATAAGTCAACAAAAAATTATATCCCAAAATGTATAAATTAGAAGAGATCATTTTCACACTCTTAATGATTTCCAAAGTTTTTTTTTCTCTTTTTTTATTCTTTGGTTTTTATCTTTTCTCTACTTTATTTATTTATTTTTTATGAATAAAATCATATTTTTTATCCATGTATTCCCTTGTTCAGACTCCCTTCCCTTTCTTGCCCTCCCCATCACTCACTCTTCTCCCCATCTCCTTATCTTCTCCCTAGTAAGGGCAGGAAGTTCCAATTTATGGACCACTATTGTGATAAAAATCATGAACTGGATAATTTGTCCAAAATCTTAGATGTAGCAAGTACTTAAATAGTAAGTACTTATTAGCTGAAGATGAGAGAGAATTACCTTTGGAGGGGGAAAAATACAGAATGCACATGTTGATCCAGATCTTAGTTACATTCTGGTTATCTTACCTTCTAAACATTCTCCTATAAGATCTTTATCGCCAATTGAAAATATTATATTACATTGGATATTTCTATCACATAAACTGAGCATGAAATTGAAGACATATGTGAAAAAGTTTTCTGATTTGACTTTTAAAGAAAAATTAAAAGTTTGTCAATTGACAGGAATGGACCCAGCAGAAATCATTGTACCTTTAACTAATTAAAAAACGATCAATTATGCAGAAAGAGAACCTTGGCAAAGAGCTTGCAGTAGTTTTGTGGGAGAGATTAACAACAAATATCCTCAAAGCAAAGAAATTTAATTTATAAATGGAACTAACTGGATTCTTCCTCATGTTGTACAGGATAGGATACACCAATTTTGGGGGCTCCTACACTTTATACTGATGCAAACAAATCAGAAAAGACAGATTTTAAATTTAAAAATGTAAGTAAAATTGCTCAAGGCTCATATAATTATGTGAAAAAGTCAGAATTATATGCAATTATTCTGGTACAAATGGATTTTACAAAAGTTCTTAACATAGTTAAGACTCTCAGTATGCAGAGTTGTTTTACACATCAAAACTGCTAACTTTATTCCTGATGAGTCAGAACTAACTTCATTATTTATTCTGTTACAAGAAATAATCAAGAATGTAAATGTTCCTTTCTATATAACACACATCCAATCCCATACAGGTCTGTCAGGTCCTCTAGCATAAGGTAATAAAGAAATTGTTAAATGATGAATAAGAAACATGTTAGAGGCTTCAGAGTTTCATAAAAACATCATAAAAATACCAGAAGTTTTTTTTTAAAAGAAAAGATTTCTCTATCAATTGCAACAAGCCAAAGAAATTGTAAAAATGTGACCTACTTGTGCCTTCTATAACCAAACTCCATTACTGACAGGAAATAAGCCTAAAGAAATACATAGAAATGGAATTTTCAGATGAATATGTTTCATTTTACAGAATTTAGAATATTAAAATATATATGTGATACAATAGACACATTTTCAGGATTTTAATGGCAACTGATTTGAGTTAAAAAAAAGGCTGACTCTGTGATAACACATTTGCTAGAAGTTATAACCATCATGGTAATACCTGTACAAATTAAAATTGATAATACTCCCTTATATGTCTCTCATAAAATGAAACCATTTTTGCTTATTATAATATAAAGTATATTATAGATATACCACATACTTCTATAGGGTAAGAAGTCATAAAGAGATCAAATTGAACTTTAAAGAACATGCTAAATAAACAGGAGTAACAAAGACTCCTAGAAATAGACTACGTAATTTTTTCAGTGCTAATAAGAAAAGAGTACCAGCTGTGGAAAGGCATTGGATTATAGAAAGAAAACAAAAAACAAAACACTGAGCTAAATTAGCCTGTCTACTTCAAAGATATATTGACCTCAGAATGGAAACCAGTATATGTGCTCCTTTGGGGATGTAATTGCACTTTCGTTCCCACAGTTGAAGAAAAGCTACTGATACCATCAAAATTAATAAAGACTCAATCTGAACCAGAGAAACTGGTTGATAAGGATAAGTGATTCTTTAAGTTGTAAGAAAATCTCACCAAACAAGGGTCAAGGCAGGATTTTATTTTTTGTAACAGAAAACTAAATATACCCAGCTTAAAGAAGTCAAAAGACCTTGGACATTTAGGTGTCTAAAGCAGAAGCATTTAAAAAAAATGTACAAGCAAAGGAATATTAGACCTATTGGTACCTGTATACTCTACAGGGTAAAAATCTCACTGGTTAACATTTATGTTGATGTATATATATATAAAAGCTGATGTCCCCAGTTCAATTAAAATTTAAAGCTGGCCTTGGAGTTAGAGTATGGCTCACTTATCACTTATCTAAATATAAATACAAGCATACTTGTTAAAGAAAAATGAAAAATCTCTGTTTCATAACAAAGAAGTCACCTTATATGGGACAGAAGAATAACTAAAAATAAGGGGCTATTTTATGGTTACTAATCCTATAATGTATAAATATTTATATCAAAATTTATAATATTATATATATTTTAAACTTTTTGTCATGATATTAATATTCATAGAATACTAACTAATTCCAGAAAAACACTTTCATCTAGCTTCCTGTATACTGTTATGAGTCTGAGTCTCTTATCAGTTTTATGCAATGAACCATTATGATTCCGAACTTTGACCTTTGAAATGTCCAAAAGGAAGATGGGCCCTACAATGATGATTGCACCGAAATCTGACAACACCACTAGTCTGACAAACACCAACCAAAGATTAAATTGAGAATACAAACTGCTCCAAACAATATTTGAGGTGGCTAGCTGAGATGAACCATTCTAACAGACTACTCTAGCCAGAACTTGATCCAAGCCCTGAACTTTCCCATTATACAGTGACTGGCCAACAAATGATACAGCTACTTATTTCAGGACTTGACAATTATTTTTTTTTTAGGATCCTCTAAAGATGTTGTTCCCCTGTCACAAAGAGTAGGAAATAAATTTAAGAATGTGATGGTCATATTCCAAAAGGTAGCATAATTGGTGTTTGGTCTTTTAATGAGTTACGGATTATTGCCATTGTTTAGGGTGATTAGTTGCAAATTGTTAAAGACTATTGTTAGGGAAAAAAACTAATTCACGGTTCTTGTTTGAAAAAAAAACAAAGAAAGAAATATAGATATGATAGGATACAAGGGTAGGGTACTGAATTGACTTTTAAAAAGCAATTACTAGTTTTAAATATTTTACATTGGATTGGGTTTTTTTGTATATTGTATACAAATTGTGTATACTGATAGAAAGTTGAGATTAACTTTGTAACTGTACATATATTTCTATGCTTGTCTAAGGTATTGTGCCTATACAGTTTATTTAACAGTGTAATAAAAATTACTTAAACTTGAAAGTTATTATTACCAACTAAAAAGATGTAAACTAATGCAACTTAGTAGTTAGATATTACAATCAAACTTATAGTCATACTGCATGTGTTTTTAAGGTCAAACAGATATATTTTAGATAGACAGATCTTCAAATTCTTCAGAGATCTAAAAAATATGGTACTTAAGATATTTTAATAACATAGGTTCTTAATATTTTAATGACTTTGAGCAGTCTGATCCTGGCAGCACCAATCTATTTCAGAGAAAATGATAGGCATTGAAGAAACTTTATATGGAGCTGACTATTATTGAGAAAAAGTTAGCCACTGGGCAAGAAAGTGTCCTTGCCTTGACTGCTCACAGTATGAAGTATAAAATGGAGAAGTAGTACATAATCAAAAAGAACTGCTGAACCTTTCCAGGACAAGGTAGGGAGATCTTTAAGAATATCTTGCTTCACAAAGAAGTCTATCAGATATGTTAAGCCTATAGGCCAAAGATGGATGCTCCAAAGCTGCATAAGAACTTTTGGTGACTGTCCAGTTAGCCAGCTGTATTATTTTTCACATTTTTATTGAAAGTTGTTTACTTCTAAGTCCTATTTACTTAGTTAATATTATTTCCTTCTTGAGTCTATGAGGGAGTTGAAGATGAGGTAGTAATACTTATTACTTTCTTTTTTTATGGTTATGAATAAAGAAGTCACATTTTGTATCCTTGTATATTTTTATTCCAGGTCCCTTCGCCCTCCCAATTATAATTTTATAGTGACACTTTTAGAAAAGAAACAACTAAGAGGTTAAAGTGGAAAAGTGTGAGAGCCATCAAAGACAGTTTTCAGTTAGTAAAAGAAATTAGATAGAAAGTGAATTAGATACAATTCTTTGGACTTACCAAAACGAGATAAATAATGAAATGTTTTCTTTGATTTTTTTATGACAATTTTTATTATGAATAAAGTCATATATTTTATTCATGTATATCCTTGTTCACCTTTCTTCCCCCTCTCATACTTTTCAGTCACTCTATCTTCTCCACATCTCCTTATATCCTCCCCAGCAAGGGCAGAAGGTCCCAAGGTCCCAATATGACTTAGTTCAGCTTCCAACCTGGCAGATCCACATCCCTCACCTCAACATCAAGACTGGGTCAGATGTCCCTCTGGAGGTAGTGGGATCCAAAAAGCTGGTCCAAGGTCTTTCAGATCCCAAGTTATTCTGTGTTTGTGGTTTGTAGCTTGGATATGCTTTGCTTTTTTTTGTTTAGAGTCCACTAATGAGTGAGTACATCCCCTGCTTATCTTTCCGGGTTTGTGATACCTTGCTCAGGAGGATACTCTTCAAATCCATCCATTTACCTGCAAATTTTAGGATATCATTTTTTCTTACTGCTGAGTAAGTACTCCATTGTGTAGATGTACCACAGTTTGTTAATCCATTCTTCAGATGAGGGGCATCTAGGTTGTTTCCAGGTTCTTGCTATTACAAATAATGCTGCAATGGACATAGTTAAGCTAATGCCTTTGGAGTGTGAATGTGCTTCTTTAGGGTATACACCCAGTAGTAGTATTGCTAAATCCTTGGGGAGATTGATTCCCAGTTTTCTGAGAAACCAGCATACTGCATTCCAGAGTGGCTGAACAAGCTTACACTCCCACCAACAATGGAGGAGTGTTCCCCTTGTACAGCAACCTTACCAGCATAGGCTGTCATCTGTGTCTTTTATCTTAGCCAATCTGACAGGTGTCAGGTGGTATCTCAAAGTTGTTTTGATTTGCATTTTTCTGGTGGCTAAAGATGCTGAGGACTTTTCAAATGCCTTTCAATCATTCATAATTTTTCTGCTGAGAATTTCCTTTTTAGTTCTGAACTCCACATTTTAAATTGGGTTATTTAAGGTTTTGGGCTCTAGATCCTTGAATTTTCTATACATTTTAGAGATCAGTCTTCTGTCACTTGTAGGGTTGGTGAAAATCTTTTCACATTCTGTAGGCTGTCGATTTGTCTTATTGACTATGTCCTTGGCCTTACAAAAGCTTCTTAGCTTCAGCAGATCCCACTTATTGATTGTAGTTCTTAGCGTCTGTGCCATTGGTGTTATATTTAGGAAGTGGTCAGTTGTGCCAATTCGTTGAAGGGTATTACTCATTTTCTTTTCTATCAAGTTCAGTGTGGCTGGGATTATGTTGAGGTCTTTGATCCACTTGGATTTGAGTTTTGTGCAGGGTGACAGGTTTGGATCACTTTGCATTTTTCTACACACTACCATCCAGCTATGTCAACACCATTAGTTAGATATACTATACTTTTTCCATTGAATATTTTGGGAGTCTTTGTCAAAGATCAGATGTTCATAGGTTTTGGGGATAATGCCCGGATCCTCAATTCGATTCCATTGATCCACAAGTCTGTTTTTATGTCAGTTACCAGGCTGTCATTACTACTGTAGCTCTATAGTATAACTTGAAGTTGAGGATGGTGATGCCTCCAGACATTCTTTCGTTGAACAAAATTGTTTTCCCGAGTCCTGGCTGTTCTGTTATTCCAAATGAAGTTGAGTATTTTTCTTTCAAGGTCCAAAAAATACTGTGTTTGGATTTTGATGGAAAGTGAATTGAATCTGTAGATTGCTTTTGATAGAATTTCCATTTTTACTATGTTGATCCTGCCTATCTAGGAACATGGGAGATCTTTACATTTCATGATATCCTCTTCATTTTCTTTCTTCAAAGTTTTTGTCAAACAGATCTGTTACTTCTTTGGTTCTAGTTACTCCAAAATATTTAATGCTATTTGCAGGTATTATAAAGTGTGATGATTCCCTTATTTCTTCTTTAGCCCTTTTATCTTTAGTGTATAGAAGGGCTACTGATTTTTTTGAGTTAATCTTGTATCTTGCTACTTTGCTGAAGGTGTTCTTCAGCTGTAGAATTTCCTTGGTAGAATTTTGTGGGTCACTTATGTGTATAATCATGTCATCTGCAAATAGAGATAGTTTCACTTCTTCTCTCCAATTTGTATCCCCTTAATCTCCTTTCCTTCTCTTATTGCTTTAGCTAAAACTTCGAGAACTATATTGAATAGATAATGGGAGAGAGAACATCCTTGTCTAGTTCCTAATATTAGTGGGATTGCTTTGAGTTTTTCTCCATTAAGTTTGATGTGGGCTGACAACTTCTTGTAAATCGCCATTATTATATCGAAATATTTTCCCTGTATTCCTGATCTCTCCAGGGCTTTTATCATAAAGGAGTGTTGGATTTTGTCAAAGGCTTTTTCAGGGTCTAAGTATATGATCATACAGTTTTTCTTTTCCTTTAGTTTGTTTATATGATGGATGACATTTACAGTTTTTCATATTTTGAACCATCCCTGCATTTCTCGAATGAAGCCTACTTGATCATAGTAAATAATATTTTTTATATTGTTGTATCAGTTTTGCCAGAATTTTGTTTAGAATTTTAGCATCAATATTTATGTGGGAAATTGGTCTGTAATTCTCTTTCTTTGTTGCTTCTTTTTGTGGCTTTGGTATTAGGGTAATTGTTGCCTCATAAAAGGAATTCGGCAATATTCCTTCAGTTTTTACTGTGTGAAACTGTTTGAGGAGTAATGATAATAATTCTTTGAATGTCTGGTATAATTCTGTATTGAAACCATCTGAACCTGGGCTTTTTTGACTTAGGAGTCTTTAAATCACAGCTTCAATTTAGTTAGGGTAATAGGTCTGTTTAGGTAATTAATCTGGTCTTCATTTAACTTTGGTAATTGTTACCTGTCCCAAAACTGCCCATTTCTTCTAGTTTTTCTAGTGTAGCGCAATATAGATTTTCAAAGGATGATCTGATAATTCTCTGGATTTTCTGGGGGTCAGTTGTTATGTCTCCCTTCTCATTTCTGATTTTGTTGATATGGGCAAAACAAAAATCTCTGCTTTTTGGTTAGTATGGATAAGGCTTTATCTATCTTGTTGACTTTCTCAAAGAACTAACTCTTTGATTCATTGATTCTTTATATTGTTCTTTTAGTTTAAATTGTATTGATTTCAGCTCTATGTCTGATTATTTCCTGCCATCTACTCCTTCTAGATGTGTTTACTTCTAATTGTTGTAAGGTTTTTAGCTGTGATGTTAGTTCTCTAGTGTGGCATTTCTCTAGGCTTTTCATATAGGCATCTGGAGCTATGAATTTTCCTCTTAAGAATGCTTTCATTGTGTCCCACAAGTTTGAGTACGTTGTAGATTCATTTTCATTAAATTCTAGGAAGACTTTAATTTCTTTCTTAATTTCTTCTTCACCCAGAGGTGGTTGAGTTGAGTGATATTTAGTTTCCATGTGTTGGTAGGCTTTCTGTGTTTTTTGATGTTGTTGAACTGTAACTTCAGGCCCTGGTGGTCTGATATAATATAAGCTAATATTTCTGTTTTTTTATTGTCTATTCATATTTGCTTTATGACCAATTATGTGGTCAATTTTAGAGAAAGGTCTATATGGTGATAATAAATATGTATATTCCTTTGCATTTGATTGGAAACTTCTGTAGATATCTATTAAATCTGTTTGCATCATAACCTCTGTTAGAATATTCATTTCTCTGTTGAGCCCCTGTCTGGTTGACGTATCCAAGGGTGAAAGTCATGTACTTAAGTTTCCCATTAATAGGGTGTAGAATTGATATGGGATTTGAGCTTTAGTAGTGTTTCTCTTATATAGATAGTTGCCCTTATATTAGGGGAATAAATATTCAAGAATGAAATCCCCTCTTGACCAATTTTTCCTGTGATGAATAAGTAGTGACTATCTTGGTCCCTTTTTATTTCTTTTAGCTTAAAGTCTACTTTGTTAGATATTAGGATTGCAACCCCCACTTGTTTCTTAGGACCATTTGACTGGAAAATCTTTTCCCAATCCTTTATTTTAAGCCTGTGTCTGTCCTTGCAGTTGAGGTGTGTTTCTTGAAGGCAACAGAAGGATGGCTTCTGTTTTTGTATCCATCTTTTTAGTTTGTGTCTTTTTTTAGGTGATTGAGTCCATTGATATTAAGGGATATTAGTGACCACTGATAGATATTTCCTGTTATTTTTGGTTATAGCTTGTATGTATTTCCTTTCTCTGGGCTTTTCTTTTGTGGGATTATTGATTGTTTGTGTTTTCATGGGTGTATCTAGGATCCTTAGGTTGGAGTTTTCTCTCTAATGTTTTCTGGAGGCCTGGACTGGTAGATAGGTATTGCTTGAGTCTGACTTTGTCATGAAATATTTTGTTTATTCCATCTATGGTGATTGATAATTTTGTTGGGTATAGTAGTCTAGGTTGGCAGACATGTTCTTTTAGTGTCTGTATAACTTCTGATCAAGCCCTTCTTGCTTTCATCGTTAACATTGATTAGTCAGGGGCTATTCTGATGCGTCTGCCTTTGTAAGTAAATTGGACCTTTTCTTTTGCATCTCTTAATTTTTTTTCTTTGTTCTGTATGTTTTGTGGCTTGATTATTATGTGGCGAGCTGACTTTCTTAGGGAGTCATATTTATTTGGTGTTCTGTAAGCTTCTTGTATCTTATAGACATTTTCTTCTATAATTCAGAAAAGTTTTCTATGATTTTATTGAATACATTATCTGTGCCTTTGAGCTGGTATTCTTCTCCTTCTTCTATTCCTATTATTCTCAGGTTAGGTCTTTTGATGGTGCTGCAGATTCCTGAACATTTTATGTTATGACTTTTTTGGTTTTTTTATTTTCTTTGACTGATATATCTGTTTCTGCTATTGAGTCTTCCACTCCAGAGATTTACTCTTCCATCTCTTGGATTCTGTTGGTTATGCTTGTATCTGTAGTTCCAGCTCTTTTCTTCAGATTTTCTATTTTCATCTTTGCTTCATTTTGTGCCTTTTTTATTGCTTCTATTTCATTTTTTAGTTCCTGAAATGTTTCTTTCATTTTTGCTTTACTTTTTTTTTTTGATTTTCTTTCAAAGATGTGTTCATCGCTTCCAATTTTTATTTTTATTTTCTTCTATTTCTTTAAGGGAATTTTTTATATCTTTTGAAGGCTTCAATAATCTTCATAAAGGTGTTATTTCTTCTGTTTCCTCTTCATTGCTCTGTCCAGGTATTGTAGTTGTAGAATCACCAGTTTCTTCTGGTGTTGCCTTGTTGTTCTTTATATTTTTGTATTTTGCCTTGGCGTCTGCCAATGGCTTCAGTGGTTCACGATTAGTCAGCTCCCAGTTAGTTGATGCAAGATGGTTTGTGTGTCTCCTGTCTCCTGTGAGCAATGTGTCTGCTTGATCTCTGACTCTGATCTGGACAGAGGTCTGAATTTTAAAGCCTCAGTCTTTCTCTGAGGATGCAGTTCACCCTGGAAGCAGGGCCTGCATTGCAAGGTCCCCTCTTTTAGATGTTGCTGCAGAGCCCCTCATAGCCAAACCCTAGCTCCTGTCTGCTAGGGAGAGTCTGAGATCAGACCCTAGGGATTGTCTCTGGTACTGGAGAGGGACTCTCTGGAAGGGTGATCCAGGTGCAGGAATCTTGGAATGTTTTCTTTAAATTTGTCATTTGTTCCTGGACTGGACATTACTGATAAAATTTTTGCTTTTATATAGTGTATACAACTTGTATAGTTTTTTTTTTCTAATATTAGTTATAAATGTTTTTTATTTTTCACACCAAAGGGGATATGTGGTGAGCAATATTTAATACTATTAATCTGAAATATGGGAGTCAACCACAGTGCCAAGTAATGTCAGGGTGTGGCGACTCACATCTTTAATCTCTCTTTAGGTATGTGGTAAAAGGAAGTTAAGAAAGCTAGGCAGAGCAAGACAAGAGGGTTGTGTGTGTGTGTGTGTGTGTGTGTGTGTGTGTGTGTGTGTGTGTGTTTGCTTTCCCAGACTCTTTTCTTCCCTTTTGACTAGGGACTTAGAGACATTCAGCTGGAGGATTCCTGAAGGAGACTGGCATAAGGAGTTGTTTGGGAGAAATCTGGCTGTGGTTTGTTTCTCTATTGCTCTGATATTCCAGCTTTCTCCCAATATTTGGCTCTGGGTTTTCATTACAAACTACAGTTTGTACAATGCATCAGAGCCAGGCAGGATAGAAAACTGTAACTTAATGCTGAAACCACCACATGCAGTTTGGATTTTCTCAATTTTCTCCATGATATCTTGAAATGAGATTTCAATCATGTAGTAAGTGGATGTGAGGTCATCTGCAAGTCTTTGTCCAGATTTTTAGCTGTATCATTCCATTTTAATAACCCAACCATTTTCTAATCTAAATCCTTTTTTTTGTTGGTGTGTATGCTGTTAACATGTATCACTTAAGTTTCATATATTTATCTTGAAGATGCTGCTGATATTTATTGAGAGCATACAGGTGAACAACTGTATTTTTCTTCAAGTGAGACTGTCCTTCTCTGGTGATAAACTGATGCTGTTGGCTCTGTGCCTAAAACATCAAGTTTCTCATAAAGATAAACAAATCCTCAGCTTTTCTTTATTGTCTTAAAAAAGGCATCATTTTTTATTTTGATTGAAGTAAGGATGTATTTGTATGCATTGGTATTGTCTAGTAGCTTATTGAAAACATTTTGGTATCTGGTGTAACACACATTAGTATCCCCTTCTTCATAAGACTCAACTCTTATGGTTTCTGTAATGATTAATCTTTGCATGCTTTCCAAAAGCCTCTTGTACCTTTTATTAATAACAGGTAGAAAAGCATATTTATTTATTTCTTGGACTGACATAAGACTTAATCTGCAATCTTGTTTACCAAAAGAAAAAAAAAATGCTTCCATTTGCAATAAAGTTAAATCTTTGATGAGGGTCTTTTGTAGCTATGTTGCTCCTCCTCTTTAAGCATTTGGGAGGCAAAACTAGGCAGATCTCTGTGAATTCAAGGCCAACTTGGTCTTCATAGTGAGATCTAGGACAGCTTGGCCTACATAGTAAGGCTCTGCCTCTCTTCTAACCCCATCTTCAGATCTGTAACTAAGTAACCCAAACATGTAAAACTTCAAGTAAGGTATATATTATACCAATTTAATAATCTATCCTTGCCAATGAATTTACATTCAGGTGTGACAATTTAACCTTTATTTATAAATACATAAAATGTTTTCTCTGTCTTGTTTTTCTGTTTTCTTGTTTTGTATAGCTTTAGTTGTCCAGAAACTAGCTCTGTAGACTAGGCTGGTCCTGAACTCATCAAAAAAGCACCCACTTCTGCCTTTCAAGTATGAGGTTAAAAGTATGTACCATCATTGCCCAGCATAAAATGTTCTTAAACATTGAATTTGAAGTACAATCCCTGTCACTGACAACCACAACTCCAATACCATCTTTCGCTATAAAACATTTCCAAGGATTTAAAGGATTCTTTTACTTGATAAAGTATTATTTTTTCTGCTTTTTGAGATATAGATTTATGAATCTTTATATCAAATAGTAGGTAGATATATTAGAAAAAAATGATGATTGAGTGAATTCAATAAACATTTAAACAAAATGGAATATAATGGTACTATGACAAACAGCATGCAGATTTTACTCATATTTTGTAAACAATTTCTGAGTATAGATAGAGGTATTATCAGGAGTCTTGAATTGCTTCAACAGGCTACGTGATAGCTTAATTAAGAATTATCATGATATGTAAGTATGATAATGGATTATATCAATTTGCTGTTTCCCATTATAAAAACTGATTCATGTTACCACTATGTTTACTTTTGAGATCAATGGGTGACTATCCAGAGCCACTTCTGCCTACCAGTAACTTCTTTCAATACAGACTTATCTGTGTACATCCACATCATGTTGACTGCTTGCATACTACATGAGTACAGAATACAAAGAAACTTACATTAACAATTATTCCTTTTATAAGAAAAATGAATGACACTTACTTGTATTAAAAAAAAAATCTTTGTGAAGCATCAACATGATGGAGTGTGTGGGGGTTTCCACTAGCTGTGCAAGAAAATCAGTATAGTCTTCTGTGTCAATGTGACAAAAGATTAATGTGTCCCCAAATTAGGTATAATTCTATGAAAATCCTCTGAAAAAAATCCCATGAAGGAATAGTTATTTATCACAAGTTAAGGCAAGAATGTGAAAAATCATAAACAAATACTTTCAGCACAAAATCCTGAAGTAATACTACTTTATTAATGTTTTTTTCAAGAAGTCAATTATTGTTCAGATGCAATGGTCAGGCTGAACTCTAAAACTCCAAGGTGACTGTAATTTTCATGTTTTCATTTAGACCATAAAGTCATTCCCTTCTAAGTTGTATTTTCTAATTACAGTATTTATGAGTACTCCTAAGTTAATGACAGGGCCACATTCCAGGCAATTTTGTCTTAGGTAAACACTATCTAGTGTACTTAAACAATGTGTGATGACATCATTAGATAATATAATCAGGAGATACCCACTAAAATGTTGGTGCTTGCTGAGTAAAAGTGAAATACATAGTACATGCTTGTAATGTAAACAGTAGGGAAAGTCTAAACTGTCCAGACAAAAATCTGTTTATGTCAGGCCCACAGACTCTTCATCATGTGAAGCTAGCACAAACCTGATACCAATATGATCTCCATTATTCACAAAGGTACCATGTGGATAATACGTTCTGAGAATGTAGATATCCTTCTGCTAACAGGGAAGCTCAGATTTCAGGTTCATTTATTTAGGTTATTGTGAAAGAGCTAGGAAAGAAGACTTTTAATCAATACCAACTTAGCGTTCTTTCCAAGAAATAAAATGACTCAGAGGTAAAATATTCTTTTCAAATTTATATTATTCAAGCTATATATCTCCTCGTCCTGACTGTAAATTACATATTTATTGTATATGTTTTGTGAAATGATAATATTCCTGACAGTAGGGAAGCCATGCTTATTTGCCCTTGGCCCTCACATCAGAGATTATATCCACATTGAAGGATAAGAGGGGAAGCTCCCATGGACTCTGAAAAATGAGTTGTGAAGAGATAAGGAACAGAAAGGGCATTTTCAGCTGATCAGTTGGATTACTCTTACAGATTACTTGTCAGTGGGGGGGCACCCATAGCTATCACTTCAGGTTTTCAAGGGATTAACACTGAGCTAAGTAGCTCTCTGAAAACCTTCTAACTCTTTCTTTCACATCCCTTGTTAGCCCTGCTTTGGGAGGCACCAATCACCCCAGGTGCTCTTCATTACCAAGTCAAAGCAGTTTTTCTCTCCAATCTTCAGACAACATTTCCCAAGGAATATGGGTCATTTTATGGTGGACCAAATTTCCTGGATAGCATATTTTACTTCAAAATTTTATTTTTTTTTTAAAATAGCATGCTGTGTGAGTTGACTGTTCAAGATTATTCTTTCTCCATCACATGCAGAGAATCTTAGTGAGATTTTTTTCAGCCAGCAGGTTAGTCTTTCTTTTACATTAACTCTTTTCCACACTCTGCCACTTATAAAATGAAAAATAAAAGCCAACACAAAGTTGGTGTGGGGGTTGAAACTATTGTATTTTGTTAAAATGGTGACAACAATA
The DNA here is from genome assembly GCA_004025045.1 of Sigmodon hispidus. Classification (NCBI taxonomy): domain Eukaryota; kingdom Metazoa; phylum Chordata; class Mammalia; order Rodentia; family Cricetidae; genus Sigmodon; species Sigmodon hispidus. The sequence goes on from PVIH01005411.1 coordinate 117,275, forward strand.
TTGAGGAAGCACATATTATAATAATTCTACACCAGTTATCATGATTCTCTCTTCAGTGGGATATCCACATAGGCATTGTTTTTCACCTCAATGTCTTATATGTAACTCATATTCTAAGTGTTGTAAAGCAGATAGAAAGATTGTGTGTTTGATCACTTAGAAGTATAAATGGTTAAATTCAAAGTAAACTTTTTACTTCAATACTGACTAATCAGACATCCTTAGCAAATGCTAACACTGTATTTTACTCAGAGTTTAACATAGAATGGTTAAAAGCAAGGACAACTTTCAGGTGCCCTTATCAACATATTAGCCCCAATTGCATTTTCCAAATATGTATCAAAATGGTAATTCTATGCTTTCCTTTCTGTAGCTAGACTAGGTTTCATAAAGGTAGAATTATTATTATAAATATATTGGGGGAAACTATTTCAATTACTGAGAGAATATGTAACTCCAACTCTATTTATTTCAATTTATTCAACTGTCTTGATATATTCGTGCACAGAACTTTATAAAGAATGAATAAATTCACCTTGAAATTGTACCAATTGACTTTGTCTGGGCTAGACTGTGAGAGAAATCAGAGTCCCCTTTTCAAATAAGCCTTGACAATGCTGATCAAAATAAAGAGGCTATTCATTTATTAAGTTGACAGCTCAACCCAGTCTTCAGGTTCATGGGATGATGGGTCCTGGGGTATTAGTCATGGCCTGGGGTGCTGGCCTCTACCAGATACATTTTTACTCCACACACACTCAGAGCCTATATCTGATGGTGTGACATTTCCTACGGCATTGGCAGCTGTTCAGATGTCAAGCAGCTGGTGTGAGAGCTGTCATCCACTCCAGGTTATTATGCCATGAGTGACATGTTAGCACATTGAATATTTTTTTTTCATAAGACCACCTTAGTTTTCTTTAGTTACATATAGTAGATCAAATATAACAGCAATGGGATGTATCATGATGAACAACTATATTAAAGAACATTTGAGAATGCAATAGTGACTCCAGATAACTAGTTATTCTTTATGGTGGTTACATGTAATCTGCATGATTTGTTACTAATGTATCTCGTCCATGAAATTTCATGCACAAATAATTTAATTTCAAAATAATAATAAATTCTGTCTGCTTACTTCTTTATCAAAGCATCATTATATTATTTTTACATCTCTAAGCATGCTGCATAATTGAAATAATCTTGCTGGTGACAATGGAGGTGGATTGTATACAAGCAGGAAGGAAAGCTTTACAACCCAGAAACTGAAAGCAGTTTGATCAGGCTACTAAAATCACTCCCTGAGTAAGGGCACTTGCCACCAAAGCTGATAAGCTGATTTGATTCTTAGGACCCACAGGATAAAAGGAGAGAATAGATTCCCTAAGGTTCATCTTTGACTTCCACATGCACTTTCTGGCATACATGGTTGCATGTTAATATTTATATATATACATACATACATAAATATAAAAATAAAATCTGTATAATTACCACTTTGATAATCAGAGCCAAATATTAAGAAAAAAACCCAAACATATGAATATACAGTTGCAACCAACTGCAGTGTTTTCTGGGCTTCCTACACTCATTACACAACAATTTAGGGATGGCAGTCTCTCTTAATTCTGATTGCTATACTGAAAGGCATCATCTCCCCTCAAAATGAGTTTGCAACTTTTGATTCCTCTAATACTTCATTCTTTGATGAAAGAAATATTTGTAAAGAATGCTAGAACATTGCTAAAAGAGAGTTATGGAAATAAATTGGCCTGAAAAGTGCTGGACTGCGAAGTTATAAACTTTCATGTACCTTTAAAAAGAGCAGAGAGCAAGGCAAAACATAGGTAAATCATGGGCATTGCCAAAATGACTGTTAAACATTGTCTTTCAACAACAACAACAACAAAAAAGAATGTGTTATACAGGTTCATTTAGGACTTTAAGAAAAAAACTGTGAATATTATTATTATTTTAGTAAAATAAGAGCAAGAAGACTTTATAAAATAAATCATGACGATAAAATTAATTTTTGACTTTTTAAATCTGCTGTATTTCAACGAGTGACAGATGAATGACTTCTATTACCTACCTTCTACCTATTCACACTTTCTGTTCTCTGTGATGTTCACACAAGTTACCTGGAGAAACAGTTTTTCAACGTATCGACTAGCAAGATTTGACTGAGTCGGATTACTCCAAAGAAAAAGAGATTGAATATGGTCCCAGATCAAATCACTAACCCCCATACCCTAAGATATGTGAAGTGATTTCAATTTAGCCAAAAAAAAAAAAAAAAACCAGTTCTGACCTTCTCATCTGAAGGTTCATGTTATTCACAATCATCTATTAGTCATTGATGATGACTCAAAAATATTTGTAGAGGAATTCTGAAATAATCACTTTTCAAATTTTAAACTGTGCACCACTCTGAGTATGTTGATGGAAATTTGTCATGTTCTACCACTTTCCACTTCAGATTGTACCATACCCTTGTCCAGCATACCCATGCTGTATCAATCAATTTGACAGCTGTTTGTAATTGAAGGTCATGAGTTTTAATATCTAGATACTTCTATTAAAATCAACCTTTGCTTTATTAAACTGATCTTCTAGCACAAATATAGAAATATGGCTACTTCATATCTGTGTGTAGATAGAATTGCTCATTTCCATCATGGGCTTACAATTATATGGTGCCTAACCTATAAACTCAAGTATTATAAGTATGAATAAAAATTACAGTATTACAGGGTGTATGTCAGATGTGCAATCTTGTAATATCTCAGAATATTGATGGAGATGACTGTAGCCCTCAAATTGTAGTTTGAATTACTAAGGAATTTCATTGAGACTGTGGAACAATAAGCATACAAAAGTAGTTTATGTAAGGAAATGAGCCATTCAGAAAAAAAAATGAATACAGTCATCAAGAGATCATGGTAACATATACAATGATGATTAAATCTTTTACCTCAGGAAATCACCCAATTCAGGGACTTTTCATTAAAATAAACAAGTAAATTTCCATGATAATTTGCGATGACTTTTTTTTTCACTTGAAAGAATGATAAAAATTTTCTAAATTGTTAGATTTTTTTCAAAGAAAAGGTATTATCAATATAAGTTTAGATAAACTTTTAACAAAGATCACTAATTTTTTGACTATTGTATAAAGAAAAAATATGTATCCACCATCCCTAATATATATATATATTTACATATATACAAAATAATTTGTTCTTTTATAGAAAAATTTCACTCTACACAATCATGGTTATCATGAAACCCTAATCTTAAAATTATTTAATTATAACATTATGTTATAAATATTATTTGACATTAATATAAATAATACACATATATACATGTAGATGAGATATAGAATTAGACTGTAATGATAACATAGTTTTATATTTACCAGTGTATTATGTACATATACATATATATGTAAATATTTATACAAACAAGGGTATAGGCAAATTTTGTTTTTGTTTTGTAAAATGTGCTGTGAACATGTCTGTATGTTTACATATTACACTGGAGAATCTCCTTAGTCCCTTAACATTTACTTCAGAATTATATTTGTTTACACCGTTAAGAGGATACAGTGATCTCAACCCTGGTTTTTTTCAGATTCTAAGCTGTCTTCTTCAATTTAGACAAACTGATGAATCTCAGAATAGTTGTCAGAAATGCTAAAAGTGCATTTTCTGATTTTTAGCTTTCAAAAGACTTGTGTGTTTTGTTAATGTTCTTTTTTTTGATGAAGTAAATTATGTTACAAAATTTTCTTTTTTAATAACTGAGTTTGTTTAATCCAACAACTGCTTTGCATTACCTTTTTTTCTGTAAAGAATTTATAGCCCATTACTCTGAATTTCATGATTTGACAATCAACATCAGGACCCATTTAAAAGACTTATTTAACATTATAACTAAAATAATTCCCTCAGAAAATATATGGAGCCTAGATCCTCTGTATTGTGCTTGTAAAAGAACACTCATTATTATTCTTCAGAGTAGTATTCTGTCTACTCTTCAAAATGCTCTTTCTAAAGAATCTTTAATATTATGTAGAAAATTGTGTGTTTCAAATATCAAGTTTTATACATATTACATATGAAGAAAATTACAGGTAAATTTCCCTCACTCTATCATTATTAGTCAATTGATTTATCCCATGTCTTTGAAAGCCTACTGTCCTGTATACCACTGCTGAACACCTTCTAGTTTTGCTGTTTGCTCTGTTATTGTATTGTGTTTTGTTTTTGGAAGAAGGAACAGTAAGTATTTCAAACATCTGTAAAGTTGAGAAGCTGACATACATTCTCATTTTGACTCCCATTATTGTAAAGAGATTGAATAACACACATAGACCATGTACAGGGCTTTTCTTTCATTTCATGATTTTTTTTTCTCACCCCTCTTTAAGAAAATTACTGATCTTATGGCAGAATCCATTGGTATGCTTTAACCAATGTCTTGTCAGATTTTACAGAGTTCAAAAGTGTCTCCAGTTTTTCTTAGTTATCTTCTCTCAGATGGCAGCGATAAAATGGCAATGATGTAGGTCCTGTTTTCTTTTGTAGTATGTAGCAGTTGCTGCTCCCCACTCCCTCCACCCCCTTACCTTCCACTCCCTCCGCACCCTGTAGAAACCACAAAGAAAACCTGAGTATTACTGAGGCATTCCTTTGTGAGCTAGTATATAAACTGCATGATGTAGTCTTATAACTTAATTACCAACTGGTACAAAAAGCCCACATTTTTTCCTAATATGGGAAACCAAAGTATGTCCTTGGAAGTGACTCTTTTATCTACTTCTTTAGATTAAAACCTGCCACTGTGAAATGAAGAAGCACTCTTCTTATCCTGAACCTGCCAACTGGTTTCCTTTTTGTTTCCTACTGCTGGAGACACTAATTAATTATCATCTCTGTACAGGAGCTAAAGTTTGAGAGAGAGGGAAAAAATAAAACATAGTTTCATAGTTACTAGTGCTCATGGACAAAAAAAAGAAAATATAATTTTGCTTTAAACAGTTTTATTCATTTACACCACATGAATGCTGCTCTTGACTTTAATATATTTAACAACAGTTGCATGGGGGACCCTCTAAAAATAATGTCATTGAGCTCATTACCTACTATAAATTCTAAAAATTAACCTTTTATAAGCAATGCTATTTCCACACTCAACTGCATATTACATGAATATTTGGAAATGCAGGCCTAGTAAACGTAATTATTTCTTAACTTTTTATATTCATGTATTTATTTATTTCATGTTGGGACTGTTCAGAGCTACCTTTATGAAGTCAGAGGACAACTCTTGTAGAAGCTGGTGTACTCCTTCCACTGTGTGGGTAATAGGGGTCAAACTCAGGTCATCAGGCTCGGCAATGCCTTTATGATCTAGGATCGTTGGGCTGCTCATTTCTTACATGCAATACTGATATCAGATTTCTTCATACCCCAATTTTGTTATTTATTAGAACTTTAGAACACACAAAAATTGAGTTAATTAGTGTGACAGGTGGTCTTTCTTCCTTTGAACTGGGTGCAGAATCTTAAATTTAAAGGTAAAATATTTTCTTTACTTATTTAGACATTGGTACAATTAATTTACTTAAGGAGAAAAATGACACAAATCTTTTTCTTCCTCAGTCTTTTATGCTAGTTTGGCTGCTCACTTAAAGTTAAGTAAACAAAACAGTGAGACAACCTGACTACTTAGAGTTTATTATTTTATTACTATTTTCATTATCAGTGGAGAATTTATATAAATGATTTCAGTAGCAAGGGGGGAATTGATTATATCTCAGAGATTTTGGAAATATGTAAAAAAAACCCCTTCAAACCAATATTCCCAATATACTCACTGGTAGCCCAGAAAACATTGAAAATTAAAAGGTACAGCACAGACTGGTGAGTCAAACTGGAGGAAGATCAGATAGTAGGAGCACTATGGGAGGAGGTATCACAAATAAATGAATCCACCATGGAGTTCCCCAGTCCTAATCACTAACTCTATTGTGAGATGGAATCTGATTTACCACAATCACATAACCGATTTAACATTGTAGGTGTGGTAGCTAGATTTTTATGCAACTTTCTCTGGCCTTATGATCAAACCTCTTTATTCCTTCACACTAGACAGGACTGCAAGTAGGAAGATAGATTCTATTTCCCCAACTTACATGCAAAGGAGTTATCTCTTCTGGAAGAATTTAAGCACTATTCTCCAATAATAAATATATGATAAATGTAATTACTTCTGCTTTTAAAAACTCTATCTTTCTCTTTTACTTTAATACCACACGTTGGAATCCAGAGTCTTCTCTGTAATAAAGATAAGTACTTCTGATATTGCAAAATATCCCATAATTTAAAAGCTCTGATTAAATGAACTATGCCTTACTTTTCTAGGATACATCACACATTCTTTACTAGTTAATCCCCTATTTTTTGAGATGTTAATCTATCAACTTCCAGTGTAAATTCCCAAGGCTTTAAAATCATTTAAGGTGAAGGTCTAGCATTGAATATAATAGGACTTTTACAGTCATCCATGAAATTTAATTATTTGTGAGTTATTATAAAATGTTCTTAAATTTGCAAAATTATTATACAAAGTATATGAATATAACTTCTACTCACTCTCAAATAGAAAGAAATTCAGTGATTTGCTTTAAATTTTTCTAATTACCAATGATTAATATAGAGTAGGTATAATTTTAGTTTTGATTTTTACAGTTATATATAAAATATCAATGGGTAAAACAAATGAAATCTTAAACCTAGATACGAATATTTTATCATGTGAGAAACTAAAAGTGGTACTGTCTAAGAGAACTACCAGGAACAGGAGTTTTTGGGAAAGTGGAGAGTAGGATAGGAACAGGAGGAAATTAAAGTATTTCATATAAGGAATAAATAGTCCGCAATGATTTATTCATACTTTGGAAAAATGATTGATACAATTCACCTGCTTTTTAATGTTTTAGATGTATATCAAACCAACTGTTTTCCTATCCAAAGAAAATCTAAAAAAGAAATGGTTACTTTCTGAGTAGTAGTCTCACATACCGTTAGTCTTAGCACTTGGAAGGCAGAGATAGGTAGATCTCTGTGAGTGCAAAGCCAACCTGGCCTACAGAATGACTTCAGGACAGCAAAGACTACAGACAAAAAACCTTGTCCCTACTGTCCTTAAAAGTGGAAGAAAAGCAAGAGGAAGAGGGAGAGGGAGAAAGAGAAGAAGAAGAAGAAGAAGAAGAAGAAGAAGAAGAAGAAGAAGAAGAAGAAG